>WBMZ01000726.1:0-49515 GCA_013400975.1 Atrichornis clamosus | reverse complement strand
AGCGGGGCGGGGCGGGGCGGGCCCCCTCCGCGCCCTCCACCCGCCGCCCTCCCTTGCGGGCGCTGCCGGGCTGCCTCGGGGAGGGAATATCCCCTCGCCGTGCCTCGGGCTCTCTTTCCCGCCGCCGCCATTTGCTGGAGCGATGCGGGGAGAGCAGCGGCGGGGATGGGGGGGCGAGCCCCGGGGATGGGGCCGGGTGATTCCGAAACCCCAGGCGGGGCGGGGTGGTGCGGGGCAGACATCGCCAAGTGAGCCGCGGGCCGGGGACCCGGGTGCCCCGCCGGGCCGGGGGAGCCGAGCGCGCCGATTATCGGTGTCACGGCTCCCAGCAGCCGGGTACACCCCAGCGTGGGCCGGCGGAACAGGCTGAAGGCGCTGTCGCAGCCCGGGAGCCGCGCTGCCTCTGTGCAGGATGTCGGTACGGGGCGATGCGCAGCTGTCCCCGCTTCCTGTGCCTGCGGTGGCAGCGCCGTGGTTTCCCTCGCGCTCGCTCTCGGCTCTGGCGGCACGACACCCTCAGCAGGGATGTGGCGAGCGGAGCAAGCCCAGGGGAAACGAGAAACATGGCAGCGCTGGAGGCGTGGGGGGAGCGCGGGGCGCCGCGCTGTCCTGGGCAGATTTGCATGCGGGCCGAGGGTATTTCTGGCTGTATGCAAAGCAGACAGTTGCTAAGGCAGCAGACTGCCGGGCTGATGGACTGTGGCCCTGCTGCTCAGGCAGGGGCCACGGAGCCGGGGTGCACCATTGTTCGGTCCCACTCACGGGGACGGTGCGGTGACACCCCCTTCAGCGGACGCCTCGGTGGCGGCTGGGTCCGTAAAGCCCGGGGCACGACCCGCCCAACCTCTTGTCCCTGAGGGAGCAAAATTCGATTTTGCCTTCACATTTGAAAAAGCTGGCGCCAGCGATGGGCATCTTGGCCTTCATTTCGTGTATGGTAGCCTTCACATGGAGTTTAAACGTGAATTAGTGGTTGATAATGCTATTTATTGTCTATATTTGAAAACTAGCCTTGACAGTGTAAGGATCTCTTTTTAATGTGTTGTGTAATCATCAGGAAAAAAAGCTCTAGAGAACAGTTTGTGTGTTTTACTATGGACTATCAACTCAAACTAGTTCTGTAGATTTCTGTAGGCTAAAATATTCCCTAATCAAGACATCTGTGTACAGTGAAAAGACATTCCAGTAGAGATGTAGGTTTTGTCTTCGGATCGCACAGGAGTCTATGGAAGCTTAGAGCAGAGGAAGAGGCTAAGACTGGACCTTTCCTGTGCTCGGAACCACCTTATCTCCAGCTTTCTATGTCCTGCCTTTTTGACAAAGCAACGCCCCAGGTCACTGGGAGAAAGAAAAGTTTGTAGTGAGCAGAAGAGAGACAAACATGAGGGTGAATGCTTTGTTCATGAGAACTGTATAATAAGTCTGCTTTTAATTAGTTGGGGTTTGAAATAAACATGAAGGATCCATGCTGTGGAGTGACTGCTGCCAAGGGGGTACAGGTCTCTCAGTTCACTTAACACATAGTTGCTGGTAGACCACCTCTGGGGAAAGTCGGAGCAATTATACCTCTTGGTATTGATCAGACAGGTGGAAAGACTTCTAAGACTCCTATGCTTTCATATAATCTACATTTTTACTTTTGTCTCTGTTCTTTTGGGGGAATAAAGAAGGATCTTCATGTGGCCACGTGTATCTCTATAACAGCCTTATCAGTTTTGGAGGAGATTGAGAAAAAAACCAGAATTTCCGCTATTGAAAACTTAGGGCTTCTTGAAGATTTGGGTGAGATTTTTTTTCCAGTAACCCTAAAATGAGCACATTTGTAAATGTGATCCCACTGAGATCTATAAAGTTTTACTTGCAATTTCTATGGGCAAGCACTACTTTTTTCCCTCAGAGGAAAGTAGAACAATGGACCAAAAAGCAGCATTTTCTGTTTTACCCTCTTAGGTTAAATTACGTTTCATTAGTGTTCATGAAAGGTATGGCCTATTAAGCAAAATGCCACCAAGAAAACAGGAAAATTAGTACTTAATTGATAGCGAGTAAATAATTTTATGTAGAAAAAAGGGCAAGATGCTAATTCACCAATAAGCGAATTAGTTCACGTTCAGTCTTCTTCTTTCCTGTTTTCCACTTCATAAAGCTTTTGAATGAAAGTGTCTGATCT
This sequence comes from Atrichornis clamosus, assembly GCA_013400975.1. Taxonomy (NCBI): domain Eukaryota; kingdom Metazoa; phylum Chordata; class Aves; order Passeriformes; family Menuridae; genus Atrichornis; species Atrichornis clamosus. The sequence continues at coordinate 47,345 of WBMZ01000726.1, read as the reverse complement.
AAGTAAGCTGTCCCAGAAAAAGGAGACAGGAACTATAAGAAATAAGTCACCAAAGTTAGTGGTTTTTGATTAGTGCTTATTCAGGAAGAATTAAACTGGACGCTTCCTTCTCATCGCGGTTTTGAAAGCAAATGTGGCAAGGAGCTACCTTTCTTTAGGCACCAAAAAATGCATTTATGCCATCACAAAACATTTTAGTATCATAAAATCAGCGGCACTGAAATTATACCCCATGAGCAGAAAAAGTTGAAAAAAAGAATGAGGCTCATGCACATCTACCAGTAACTCCCCTCTCTGGAATGGAAGCTGTATCCAAATGTCTTAGGAGAGAATTGAGCCCTAGGAAACTATTCAAGTCTATTGAAGCAAAAATATTTCTTTTGTCTAAGGACAATGGTTCTTTACTAACTTGTAGAAAGTCAGTATTTAAAGCTGTAATTAAAGCTAAGAAGTTAGCTACTCATATCAACTTTGTTTAGCATCTGGTTTGTAAAAGAACACAATTTCGACCTGAGTGATTAATTTTTTTCCTGAGGATGATAAGTGACTGTTACTCTGACGGGTAGGAGTGGCCACCATAAACTCAAAAGTTTTCCAATATGAATACAGTGCTGGAATGAAACTGGATGATCTACAGTACTACAGCATTTACCTCAGACGCCATTGCTATCCTCTCATTACATAACAAGGATGAAAATTCTCTGTTTTCTACAAAGTTAAATAGGATTTGGGATTATGGTTTCATATGGGTACAGACTTTTCAATTAAAACAAAAAGCAGAGACAATAATATTAATTTCCTCTTTTTTTCATCTCTCTACACAGCCCATCCCAATATCAAGAGAGAAAAACTGCACTTCTAAGAAAAAGTCTAGTGGTTTCACAGCAAAAAATGAGTTCAGCTCAGCAGAATCAAGGCTTATTAGAAAAAGTCTGTATTTTTGATACTCTAGTGTACATTAGCAACATCAGTGAAATCAGCAGCCTAAAGATCAGCAAATCCATCACCTACCCTCTGATACACAACCAGGAACTGCTTTTCAAATTGTTACTAACTACAAATCATATAATCAAAGACACAGCTCAGTTCTTAAGTAGTAAGGCACTGGATATTTGTGAATGACCTTAAGTAGGTAAAGTTACCAGCTGAAAGGTCAGTGCACTTCCAGCATGGACAACTGTATTCAACTCAAAGAAAAGACTGTATGAGAAACTGGGTCTTCCAGAAGGGTAATTTAGTAAACTGCTGTAGAGCCTGATGTAAATCCTCAGGGCAGGAAAGCAAGGTCAAGTTTGCCTTGAAGATTTCTTATTAAAGGTGGCACCTGTGAAGCATTAAAAAAAGGAGCTTGGCTTTTACAGCCCAGCATGAGATAGTGACTGCACACATCCTCAGCTGTTAGGCAGGCTTGGCTTACGTGAGCAAGGAGTTTCATCCCTTCCCAGCTCAGAGGTTCTCTTGTGGTGCTCGTACAGCCATCCTTGGAGGAAGTGAGCATAGAATTGCTGTCAGTATTAGTGGCCACTAAAAGGATGTAGTAAGGGCAGCAGTCTGGGCAGCCCTCACGGAGGGATGGGGCACACACGTTGGAAGGCCCTTGTACGTGAGCTCTGGAGTGTTGTTGGTTTCTGGACTTGCAACATGTGATGTTAGCCTCAGTCAAACAACAAAAAGCAACATCATTTCAACTTCCTCTCAAAAAAAGAGGTTTGTCATTTGTTTAAGGATAGGAAGACCCAGTATCTGAAACTGTGTTTGAGGACAGCTTTTCTTATCTTCCCTTCTTCCTGAATTTCATGGGGAGATGCCTAATTTTAAATAGTCTATTTTTTTCTAAGAGTATCAAGGCCAAGCAAAAAGCATCATCTGTAGGAATATGTTATAACATTACAATTCAGATTTTTTTTTTATTCATCTCTAAAATTATGTTGCCCCTAACATTGTTTTGGTGTGCTCTATAATAACATGTTACCTCAGAATTCTTAGTAGAAAGTTTAAATTAATTTTCTGTAAATGAAGCTTTGAAATGTCTCATTGCTGAAGTAACCTGCCCAGTTATTGTTGTCACTGCTAAAATTTATGTCTCTGGGCAGAATATGTGGCCTGCTCAGAGGTATGTACACAGGATGCACTGCCCTAGAATCCTGAGGCATAACATCCATAACTCTATTTTTCCAAGTAGAATTCTGGTATTTAGATCATAATCATATTGCCTCTCTGTTAATACAGACTAGTATAATGATTCCCTCCTCTTTGTCAGTGGGACAATCTATGAAATTATGCTTTAAAAACATGGGAAATTTCTAAACCATTTGACCATATGGAAAGTATTTATGAAATATCCTGGATCATCCAGTTTGTAGCAGAGTAGTGGCCCAGAAAAGAAAATACATTCTGTTAGAACAGAAATAAGGTTGTTGGCTAAAGGAAAAGTTTGCAGATTTATAGACAGCACAGATCTAACAGTATAAAAATCTCTGGGAAACTGAAATCCTGCTCAGTTAGCTCCCATACAGTTAGGCAAAAAGCCCTGATACCTGGAAGTATTAAATACTTGCAATTTTAGGAGCCATCTTTTTTTTTTACAAAGCATAAAGATACTTAAAACTGTGTAAAGAGAAAGTCTGGGATACACACAGCAGGGAATCTGTAACTGTTACTTATTTTTTGTAAGATTTTTCCCACTAGAGTGGAACCTGGGTCACAAATAGCCAATAGCTGACCATCAGAAATAAAATAACAAAACAAAATTTGCCACTGCCAAGGTAGAGTTTCCCTGGACATGAGGCTTGGCAGGAATTCTGCAAGTTCATGGCCAGCATTTCACCATAGTGAACTTTGGTTTTCAGCACATTCCTGCTTCTCACATCCGAGGATCACACCAGCCTTGCAGACAAAGCAGGCCAGAACTGGCAGCATGGCTCTAAAGGTTTCTCGCTCACAAAGACCAGGATCTGATTCCTGTGACATGGATAGGCAGTGGCTGGAAGAGATCCTTTGGAGAGGACCACAACACGCCCAGCCGTGTGTAAAGACCTGGGGACAGTGTAGTAAATGCTTGTAGGAGATGCATTGCACAATCCTCCACAGGCCATTTCCAGGAAAAGCAAGGAAAGGCCACATTATAGCAAGGCAGGAGCTTTTCTGCTAAAGACGACCAGAAATTTTGCTGTTCTGCTAGAAAACATGTCCAGCTTAAACATTAATAGACCACAAGAGGACACTATGGTGCCACTTTTCTTCAAAATTTATTTTCTTTAAGTAACTTCTGCTTCACTTGTAAAATGACTTATAACTGTATTTAGTACATGGAGGAGCCATTTCAACAGATACCTTAATCTCATATTTAGAAACTGAAAAGATACTTAGTCTGAGATACAGTTTTTGTCCTACTCAACCAGGTTCTGTACATTCAAAGAAGAACTGTATCAAAGTTTCCTACAACAAACATGTTAAACGTGGCAGTAATTTTTAGTGTAGAATTAAGATGCTGGAAAAAATAATACTCAGTGTTTTGTTGTGGGTTTTCCTTTTATACTTTTTTTTAAGGGATCAATTTTCAGATCAGCTACATTTTTAGCAAGGATAGATTTGTCATGGTCTATTTAATTTTTAATAAAGGGCTCAGAGAAGAAACTTAGCACAGGCCTAGACAAGATTCTTTAGATTTTGAGTTTAACTACAGGAGGACACAGGAAAATTAATCCAAATGGACTTTTCAAAGCTGTATTAAACTTTTTTCAAATGTTTGTATTCCAGACTAAAGGGACCTTCTTTTGATATGTTTGGTGAAACTTGTATTAGCTTCAGTTTTAATCTCAGCTACTTTGATCTTTATATTGTTTCACAGCTACAACCCTAAAGGGAATTTGAATTCTTGCTTCTTGAGCTTTGTGCTTTCCCTTCATTGCAGAATTGGTGAAAGAAATAATTTATGAAAACAGAGACCAGGTGCTGAGAAAGGGCTTTAGTGGAAAATACCCATTATATAGAGAAAAGAATCACCCTAATGGAGTTTACAAAACAATTTGATAAGAAGCAACAGAAAGGAGCAAAATTAAGTGCCCTCTCATTTGAGTTCTGATTGTTGAGGCCAGAGCCTTGATTAGAAGCAGCAACATTTCTCTGTTGTAAGATAAATGCTGAATTTTGTTTACTTAATTTGCTTTTTTTCCCCTGCACTATTTGTTGTCTCATGACAGAAGCAGCTGAACCAAGTCCAGTGCCTCTCTGAGGTCACAACTTTAGGAAAGACGGATTGGTTCTTGCTTTTGCTTTGGAAAAAAAAAAAGTCATAATGAAGTTATAAATAAACATGAAGGTTAGTGAAAGCTTTTTCATTTTTCTGTTTTCAGAAGATAAAAAAAAAAATTTAATAGCACCAAATAACCATTCCCATGCCAAGTCACTCCATGTAGATGTAAGGTTTGTAGGTAAGATAGTAAGACAAAAATCAAAACCAGACTAAAAAAAAAAGAAAACAAAGAAAATGTAATTCTTGAAACAGTGAGTCAAGCCTTCCAGAACAGTCCAAGTAGGGTTATTCAGTATCACAGTCTGTTCTGAAAACAGTTCATCCAATCAACTAAAACACTGCTCTGGGTCAACAAATTAAATCCAACAAATCTTAACAGCAAATGAAAACCACTATTAGTGGGAAGAATCTTCTGGTTATTTAGATTTTTTGTAGTTTAAACGTTACATTTTAAATGTGAAGCAATTTGATCATTTCCATATGTATAATCCAGAGAAGGGTAAACTGAACTGCTGTTTTCAATAGCAAATGGAAGAAATCCAATTTGCTGCAGTCTCACTCTGCTTTTTCAGTCCTCCCCTCCCCTAACACTGAGCATGGTTAACCCAATCACTGACATGATCAGCAGGAAGCCCATCCCTTGAAGGAGGAAAACAGTTTTCAGCTAAATCAGCTTCCTGGACCAGCTTATCATATAATTACACAAACCCAGTGCTGTCTCAAGGCACAGGGAAGACAACATGCAGCCAAGGAACAAAGCAGGAATGCAGCAGCCAGAGCTGACACTGGCATAAACTGCTATGGCACTCCTGAAGGGCAGGAGGATGCAATGATACCTGGCTTTTCAAAGTTGATTCTGTGGTGCAGATGCCCACTGAACCCTATATGTAAAATCAAACAAAGTTAATAAACTTGTATTCTTATAGGTGGTTAGACTTAAGGCACAATGTTTGCTGACCTTGAAACAGAGAAATATGCTGGCATGTTGCTTGAACAGCTCAGTGGTGTGCAAGAAGGAATGTAGATGTTAAGCACTGGCACAGCTGAGTAGTCTATATCCAATGTAAAACATGCAGGAGCCCTTCCATGGCCCAAACGAGTCACCTGCTGGGTGGAAGTTGAATGCAGGGACTAACTACTCCGATTTCATGTGGCAGAACTGCCGTGTATGTTACACCACTTTGGAGGTCTGGTTTCTAGCATCACTCCTTGCCCAGATGAAATGACTGAGAACTGAAGTTATTTCTGTGGGTGCTACAGTCCATTAGTCTGGAAAAGGATAATACTGGGGGAAGGGCCTTGGCGTGAACCTTTTAGAATCAAATTAATAGTCTGCATCAATATTATGCCTGTAGTTTTTAGCTGTTCATATCACACATGTAAAAGCATGAGCCTTTGATTGTTTAAGATGCCTTCAGCTTTGGGTCTTTAGAAAATCAACCTAAAGTACTTCGTAGTACATAGATTTTGAGATTTACAGAAATAGTAATAAATATTTTCAGAATTCATGTTAGCAAAACATTATTTAGAAGAGGTAAATCATGACTTGCATTCTTTCACTGGGCATCCAACAAAGCTTATTACAAAGTTTGTATCTCAATTATATCTGGTACTTCCCTGATACCAGCAGCCGTAATAGAATCTGTCAGCTGAACTAGCAGGCATTCGAATTACCAATGCAAATGTCTGTTATTAATTGGGGCAGGGCAAAGGCATTCAATTGCAGCATGAATCATCCTCCCGTTGGGAGGCAGAAAGCAGAGTGCAATCGTTTTGTGCTTGAGTTGTTACAAATGCAGTGTTGTGACTGCTGCAAGTTGCTGTCAAGAGTGGAGCCACTAGCACTCAGAGTGAAGGGTCACTAGTTTTTTCTGAGAGCAGTCACAGCTGTATCATATATCATTTTACTGTTGAAATTAATTTCTAATGAGACGCCTTTCTACTGTGTTTCAAGTGGTATGGTTTTGATCATTTAAGAAAAATAAATTAGCTGCATCTATTGTATAAGCTAGATAACATGTACATAATCAGTGCACAAGATTCCGTTTGTTGATTTTGCCTTCTGATTTTGTTTCATACAAGCAGCTTACTTGAAACATTCTGAATTAACACTGTAACTGGTAATGGAAAAGGGACTTCTAGATCATGACCCATCTGTGAAAAGTGCTGTGAGGCAGAGGTTATCCTAACCCTGGTGCAGGCAGCCCATCTAATTCCCCATGTGCCTTGTTCTTCATGACTTGACAGCTTGACCAAGGGATTTGCTACAGATAACACTGTCATCATGAACTCACTGCAGTGACTGATCCCTTTCCATGGGCAGTATCTGAGTTTAGATGAGGCTGACTGCCTGCATTCAGGATGCTCTAGGATTAAACCTACTTGGATTTCTCCTGCCTGCCATGGAAGAGGCTATCTTCCCTCTATATTGACCCAGACTCCTCCTGAAACCCTGGCCTTCTTTCTGCCGCAGAGTTGCATGGTTCTTTCAGGGCTTCATGGGCTTCTGAACATCTACATTGTTTTGTGAAATTACACCAGTATCCTTACACAGTTTTAAACAATATTTTATTTAAATTTCATGTCTGTGTTTTGCCACAAGGTTACAAATTACTCATCGCACAAAGCAGTGAAACAAATAAGTGCAATACATTATAGATAAGACAAGTCATATAGAAGGATTATCTGTATCTTTAAGAAAAGGAATATGTATTTTTAATCCGTGCTATAGTACGGGGAAATAAAATAGCAAAAATTAGCAAGTAGTAAAGTGACAATACCATATAAAGAAAGCAGCTGGAAGGAATAAGGAAGCATCTTACATTTCAAGTACGTAATGAAACCACCATCAGAATACCAGTTCAGTGAAAAGAGACCAGGGATGGCAGTTTTCCAAAGCCTTATGAACCTATTAGGAGAAGTACTGACGAGAAGCAAACCTTCACCCTATTGAATGCATCATTTTACCAGTAAAACATGTTTTGATACCAGTCAAGCAATATCAGGGACGTCAGATTTCTGAGTCAGTGCAGTAATTCCCCTTTCTAGATGCATAACCAGGATCAGTATTTATTGAGAAACTGTTCTTAAAAACTTGACTTGTATGCAACTAGGTTTTTCCACATGATTTGTAAAGAGTTCTGTAACATAAGGAGTATAATCAGAATATACTTGTCAAGGAGACCGTCTTGTCAAAATTAATGAAGCATAATTTTGAAGGTATAAAAGAACAGGGTCCTTCCAGAAACCTTACTTGCACATGGAATGCAGACATGAATTGTAGGAACAGTCTCAAATGCCTCTTGAAAACAATTTGCTGTTTTTTCCATTCTGTTCGTGCTTAACCTTCTCTTTCAGTTGTTGAATACTTTGTGTGTTTACAAATGCTTCCCTTACATCAATTACAGGACTTTCATTCTACACTAAGGCTAAATTCTATAGATGTCATATCAGTAAATAAAAGCATGTACCCTAAAATCTCAACTAACACCAAGTATTGTGAGAAGGCATTTACCAGCAAGCACTGGGAACTGACCCTACAAAGACCTGTAGTGCTGCTGTTACAACTTCTTCACAAATCTCAGTATATTTCACTGTCGGTTTTGAGCCTACCAAGAAGAGGCCTATCTCAATATATGCTCTTCTCTACTACGGTGGCTTCTAACCTCACGTACTCTGTGTATTTGAAAACATGTTCCAAAGGTCAAAACAGCAGATTTGTAATAAAAAGGTCTCTGTCTAATCTTACATCTATGAATCTATTGGCCATGGTCTGATTTTAGCCAGTTAGAATAAAAATTAAACAATAAAACATATTACTGATTAGGATAATGGTTGAAATGTGAAAAACGTTTCTACAACCCTCTTACTAGCCAGAATTCCTGCTTTGTCCTGGCTTGTTCTTTCTCCCATCTTCATGAATATGCTGCAGACAGCAGTCCCCAAAGTATAGAAAAGTATCTACAACGTTGCCTGTACCTAAATGCAAGAGATCTACCTCCACTCTTCAGTAACTCTCTGGTTGCCCACTGTCCTGGTCAAGGTTCAAAAATAAGAATTTAGTACTGCAGGATGGATCTCTAAAGCTAGTGGTAGGCATGCAGTCCAAACTGGAATAGGCTTGTCATCCATCTTGTCATCTTAAAGAACAAAACAAACCCCCAAGCAAATAGAAAAAGCACTCTTCTCCGTATGGCAGGGTGTGGTCTTCTCTGAGTAAGCCTTCAACTGTTGATGAAAGTTGTATGATTTAACAAGGAGTAGTATTTGAAAACATCTTGGAGCAGCTGTCTTGATCATAATCTCTAGTTCCTGTGTGGAACTGCTTATTCTGGACTCCAGCATTTATGCTGCAATATGGGCACCAAAACCATGTATCACGTTACAGAATTTATTCATTGGATGTGAGTACTTTCTAGTAACAATGTTGGTCCTGGTCTAGCCGAGATGATACAGAATTTATCACTTCAAATTCTAAGTACTTTTGCTACATCATTTGAAATTTACACTAATTTTCAAGTATGTAGGTGAACTTATAGAAATTACATTTAAAATTTAGTATAGCTTTCCATTAACAAAACACAAAAAGATAACTAGTTGCATTGCAGAGTACTCCATAAATCTCTCTCTAGACTCCACAGATCTTATGATACATATGCAGCATTAAACATGCTACAAGTGTCAGGCTAAAAGGTTGTGCCACAGAAGGAAATCCAAAGGACATGGCTGACTGAAGCTGATGTTTACGTAGGTCTAGGCGACAGGAATTCTGTGCTTCTTGCAGAATTTCACTTTCACCTATGTCCATTACTCCACTAGTGTTCTGCACCTACAAAAATTCAAAAGGTTATCCCTGAAAGCCGGACTGGCACAACAGCAAAAAGCTTTATGCAGCTGGCAAATTCAATGCTATTTCAAGTTACCCAACTCAAACTGTATTGCAAAACCTCATCTGAATGTGAGGAAATCAACATCATTATTTTGCATTCCTATGAAACACTTCCCAGAATTCAGCACAGACACATTACAGGCAAGAGTCACAGGTCTGGCTGTTCTTTGTCTTGGCTCCCACCACATACGGAGCAAACAAATTCATGAGCTTTCTTCCCTGTAGTGAGCTCACACTCTCAAGACAGAGCTTCAACATTTCTAATTTAGAAGGAAAAAAAATCACTGAATCTCACAGATTGAGTAGGTGTGATTAATTTGAGCCTCTTCATAATGTCAGTCTGCCACACTATAAACTAGGGATTGTGGAGATAGTTTGACAGCTTAACTGGAATAGTACAAATGTCTCTGATTTCTGTTCATCCAACATGCCCAAAAAAGACAAGTGGAAGAAAGGTCACTGTGAAATATATATTGTCTATAAGGCTTTGTGTATAATATCTACTTACTTATGCCTGTAAATAAAAACAGTAGGAGGCAAGCAGTCTGGAAGTTTCAACAGAGGCATTCGAAAAAGTTGCCATTGAGGGAGTCTTGGTCTTATACAGTGTCCTTCCCTCCTCTCCTCTCATCCTTCTGGATTAGCTTCTACCATGTATCTTACATCTCGTTGTGATCTAGTTGTTGTGCTTATGGCTTGTTAGTGATCTGGTCATGGCAGAAACCTTTGGAATAGCAGCGCAATCCCATGACAAGAATTAAATTGATTTGCAGGAGTCAACATTCCTTACTGCACCAGCGAACACAGCCAGACTGTGATGCTGGTGCATCCGCAGTTTCTCCAAACCATGAAGTGATTCCATTTAGAAGTCACTGATGTGTGCTTATCAGATTACTGCAGAGAGAATACGTTCCAAAGAGCTTTGTCTGCTCTCTCATTTTCCTTTATTCCCCTAACTCACTCTTGCCATTTTGGTTTCTTTCCCAGTATTTGGAATTACTGAATTAGGTGCTTAAATTCCCTCATATCTCTCTCATTGAACAAAAAAACCAAACCAAAACAAATCACAAAAACAATGAAAAAACCCACCCAAAAAATAAACAAAAAAGCACCAAGAGTTCCTATCTCCCTCTTAGTGAGAATCAAGATTCAGTTTGGATTCTAATCTTACATATTCCACTTCCCTGAAGACACGGAGAAAGTTCTCCCTTAAGACACCTTTCAGTTCAGTTTCATTCCATCCTCTTCTAAGAAGTTCCTCTATCAAAGAAGGGTATTTAGAGACGTCTTCCAATCCCTCAGGAAAACTGTTGGCAAGAGTCACACAAGAACATTCAACACACATCACTGAAAAACTGTAGGAAAAGATTTTTAATTAATCTTTTGCACATATTGACTTTTGGAGAGAGCTCACTTTGGACCCAGTTCTTCCTCTGAGAATTCAAATGACAAACAGAAGCAGGACTAGGACACACAAAAGGCATTTTCTGCTCATAGGACCCAATAAACAGAACACAACTGAAATGAAGATGCACTTCTGAAGAGGCAAAACAACAGCATGGAAGGATAAGACCAAAAGGAAAAACAAATAGCCATAAATTCACATATGCATTAATCCACTCTTTCTACCTGGCCTTTAGAGTAAGAGGAAACAGCTGCATCACAGATGAAGTTGGTGCAAACTTCTTGTGTAACAGAGAACAAAAGGAAACCTGCTAACACATGATGAGCTCAGGAGTTGCAGGCAATTTTGTGAACTCTGTTGTTTATAAAGTATTTTTTCCAAAAATAATACAATTAGAATAATAATATCAGTTTAAATTAAGCCAATTGTTTAGACAGGGGAAAGAAATCTATTCAGAGCCCTCTACTGAAGAAATTGCAATAAGCAAAATTGATCTATGTCTTATGCTAATTCTTGTCAGAATAAAAAGAATTAGAGGTAAGAAGCTGCAAAACCTGCATTAAACAGCTGTTTTAAATTGTATTTCCATAAGACTTTGATGTTGTTTTGAGATAACTAATGTTTTTCTGATTCTTCTGTTCCATGGAGGTGTGGTGATAAACATATCTCAAGCAACCTGTGGCATTACTAACAGGAGTTTGGACCTTAACAACTCCACCAATGTAACTGATGATCCTTAAGAAATTGTATGTGATAAAATGTATCCTTTTGTTGCAGATTGTGTTTTTATTTTGAACATTTCTGTTTCAGAGCTATGAGTAACTAACTATCATGGGAGCTGACACAACAGGTTTGTGTTCCTACTTTACAGATGTGAGCCTGACTCTGACGTCCATTTCCAAGCGGGTCTGACTCCAGGAGTAGAAAGAAAAGAAAAAGGAGATGATGATTCAACAGGAAGACAAAAAGAAAAAAAATGTTTAGGATTTCAACAGCAATTGCTACCTAATGTGCATTTATCTTCTGTGCCGTAACAACAGCAGCCCAAGAGTGAGGAGAGGTTGTGTGGTAGGCTGTTCACCAGGCCCTGCTTGCCTTGGTTTAGCGCTCATCACAAGACAATTTGATACCGGATTTTTAGTCTGCCTTCTTTTTTACTCTTAAATAAACCAAAACCTGCATAATTTAAGGAGCAGGTATCAACGTACGTATAACTTTACTAACCGTTCCACTCCATCATAGTCACCACCAACTCCTATCGATTCTGAGCCTGCAATTTTCTTTATATGGTCAAAATGATCTGAAAGAAAATACCAAAGAAAACATCTAAGCATCCAGCAAAAAAGAATTATTATAGTTCACACATATTGGCACTAGGTGACAGCTCTACTCAATCATGGAATCTTGATAAATCCTTTTTTAAAAATTAAAAGAACACCCCATGAGGCGGCAATCCTCAAAATAACAACTACACTGATGAAATGCAAATGAGGAGAGGGACATAATCATCACAACATATTCATTTCTAACAAGTAGCCCAATTATACCCATAGAATTTTTATTATCCATTACACACCTATGTTTTCCCATTTAATTTATTATATAGGTTTAAGGTGTTTTCCAGAAGGTAGCAACTACTTTGGGATTAATGGTGGTTGGCTCCATTTGTGAGCATCATGTCCTCCAGCTACACACACACGCTTTGTACCTCTTGTTATTGTTTAATGAGTATTAGCTAAAAAAATACCTAGAGGTAGGCTAAGGTGTAGATGGAATAAAAAAACAGTATAATTTACTTAACCTCAGAAATTATGCATGCACCAGGAAATTCATAGTATTTATACGAATCCATAGAACCCACACAAACTACAGTACATTAACATCAAACCTGCAAGGGTAGAAATATTAACAACTTTTCTGCCACAGGCCAGTACATCTGCATTGAAAGTCACCATGATAATTCCCTTGTTCTTCTTCTGAAAGATACGAAGAGACAGGTGATGAGTGACCACTTGTGTCCTGCAAACCTCAGGAGCATCTCATATAGAACCTTCCACACCCGTCCGTCAGTGAGCACAGCAACACTAAGCCAAGGCTCAGATGGCAACACAAGGCTTTGCCTCCTGTCCTTCCCCTTGGGTTTATTCTACTTCCATGCAGACTGAATCAGCAGGAGTGCAGTGACTACATCAAACAAACTCAACCAGAATTTCAAAGTTATTTGCAAACACTTCATTTCTGTAGTCAAAGACTAAACACAACCCAGAGAAAATGTCTCAGAAACAAATGTGTAGCGTGCTGCTCAGGGATCTGCTTCTAGATCAAATTCAGAGATGATAAGGTGCAAAGTAAACATCATGACTTGAATGCACAAGTTTGCGGCAGCCTAGCCAAACATTGCCATTAAAACAAAAACAAAATCCCTAAGAAAAAAACCAACAAATTCCTTCCTCAAAAAAACAAATCCAAGAACCATATCACTCACCAATTGCTGGAGAATATCATCAGGTACATTTCTTGAGTGATTACAAAGAGAAAATGCTGAAGAATGGCTGAAAATTACTGGTGCTTTTGAGATATTGAGTGCAGCTTTTACTGTGGAATATGAGGCATGAGATAAATCTATCAGCATACCCAGGCGATTCATCTCCTTTACCACTTCCTAAAACAGATTACAGACAACAGTGTCAGTACTAAGTTTCCTGAAAGGAAACAGTTTAGCTGATATATGCAAACAGATAGATTAATTCTGGAGCTGTCAGCTGGTCATAAACATGCTGTGCCTGTATTTCTTACTATATACTATACTATATATTAAATTAATAGTAATTTATTCACTCACAATTAGCTAGCACACTACCACATACTCAAAACTTAGAAAACTTAGTCAATCTTAAATACGTCATTTGAAGTGTTATCACATCTCACTGCTTACACATATGAATTCATACATCTAATCTGTATTAAAACAATTGTTATAATTAAATCTAACACTTCTTTTACCCTAAAGAACATCACAGGGAATTTGGTTTGACTAAATCCTGATCACCTCCTGTCTATCAAGAACTTCCAGTAATTAATTTTTAATGACAAGTTGCTTTGAGAAGATAAGGCCAGAAGTTGTTAGTTGCATGACAGATTGCCCAGATCAGCATCTGAAAGAAATCCTTACTTTGCCAAATGCAGTCAGACCAATAACACTAGGATAAAAGTTGTGTGTTCCTTTAGATGATGATTCAGACCTTAAAAAGGGGAGTGAGAGTGGAGAAACATCATATTATTCTGAAGTATACAATATCAGCAACAGAAACCACTAACACTACCCACAATAAAAATTATTACCATGTCACATAGCCAAATGTGGGGATAATGAGCTACACAATAAGCATCTTGTTTGGGCAGTGCTTTTTATATTCGTAACTGTTTTCAGGCTCACTAATGTTGATGTTTGTGAAGGAATTTAAGACAAGCAGAGAAGTGATTGTCTGAAATTTTCTTATTAAACAAACTTCCATGAGGGAACAAAGAGGCACTGCAATGGCAGTTACATGCCAGGCAGAAAACCTGCTTTTCTGCCCCCTGCTCAGAATTCCCCTTTCCCTCAGTCAGTGCAAGAAGGCATTTTGTCAATCCAGCAGCAAAGAGTAGGTGTGAATATTCTGATACAGGAACTAAATACCCATCTCTGTAGCTCCATATGGGACCTGCACTTTTGAACCGGCCAGAGAGGACAGTGTTGAAGGCTGCTGGCTGCTGAGTTCTTACGTAGCATTTACCCTCTTTTGTCTACATCATATACATTTCCAGTACTTTCCCTTTTGTCTGTTTTCACCTATGTAACTTTCCTAGTGTAGCAAAGGAGATAGCAATTTTACTAGCTTTGTGTTGTTAACAGGGGTGTTCAAACTGTCAGCACAGCAAGCACTGCATGACAGATGTAGTTTCCCACCTGACATGTGGCAAATGATTTACCCCCAAAACCTATCATCCTTGACTTGGTTCAAAGTCTTTCACAGGTTAAGTTTGTGTGTGAATCCACATTTCTCCCATCATGCAGCTGCCACTCCTTTGCATTAGAAAGTCACACAAAACAGGGAGTTACCAAGGAGTGTTGCAGGAATGTGTTAAAGTCATGTAACGAACTCCCAAGTCATAATACATCCTCAGTGTTGCCAAGCTGCTGTCAATGGAGTGGCCACCTTCTATTCCAATCAAACACGCGATCCTTCTACTGTCAGAGATACCTGGAAAACGCAAAGAAGATAATTCCAAAGTAATCCCATGGCAGATAAGAAGCCAGAACTACTAAGCAACAATTGTTTTTGTAAATTGCAAGGAATAATACAGACATTTTCATAGAATAGGTGTAGTACATGTTTATATGGTGAATTTTCTCATGACTGCAGTGGGCCAGGACTGTGCACAGTCAGTTGCTGTGGTTCAGAGGAAAAGTTGAAGTTACTCTTTAAAGCAGGATAACTTGCCTGCTTGCAGCTCTCTGTCTTTTGTACAAACCTCCTGCAATTACATTTTTTTAAACTCTTTTTAAAAATTCTTTTACAAGGAGGAGCATCACCTTGGGAAGTCATCACAAGTTCCAGCTCTTCATAGCTGTTACACATCCTCTTGACAACATCAATTTGCTCTAAGGTCAGACGCACAGCATCCTTGTTCTGAGCGCTGCAAAGAACATACACTGACCAAAACTGAAAGAGACATTGACAAGTAAAACAGATAACTTGTGTTTTGACTTGGAAACTTCCATTTGCTAATATTTCAGGAGCACACCCCAAAACAACTTCCTACGGTTTACAAGGGAGTTGCCACTATAGCTTTTCCCCCAAAGAAAGAGTTATGATGCAAGGCAAGAGCACCCACTCCAGACATGACTAAAGCCTGCTGACACACTCAGCTACTCCACAGTACATGCAGGAAAGCAGATGTAAGCTTCCTTTAATTTATATATCACAAAACAGATGCTGCTGTTTTAACTAAGGATAGCTGAATTATAACACACAAACTTTTGAAACACAACGTTATGAAACAATGTCTGTGTCTTTTCAGTTTTATTATTTTTTCTTTTTCAACATAAAGAGCCAAAATCAAGGCTAGGAGTACTTTCGTAGTTGGGAAGGAAGCAAATGTAAAAATATGGTCTCAGACTCACTACCATGGCAGTACATACCTGAGCTCCCACATAACCAGCCTGAAGTTTCACAAGGTTTGTGTGGGTCTTGTTGAGTTCTCTTAAGTTGACTCTACTGAGTCTGTTTTGGTAAAGTATTCTCAATTTCAGTACAAAGTCATTGTGGCTAGAATTGAAAACAAATAGGGTTTGTGACAGAAATAAGTTGTTCCCTTTCTAGCCCAAATGTAAATTCTTCCATTGTTCATAGTCCCTTAGACTGTTAATAGCCAATAATCCTCGTAGCAATAGAGACTTAAGATTTCCCCCTTCTCTTCTGCCTTTTCTGCTTCCCACTCCACCCCAGCATTGAGCAGGTTGGGGGTGTACAATAAATTGTGAGTGGATACAACTGAGACAGCTGACCCCAGGTGGTAAAGGGATATTCCAGATCATATGGGTTGTGCTCCGTGTATAAAGTTTGGGAGAAGAAGGAAGACAGGGGACGTTCAGTGTGATGGTGTTTGTCTTTCCAAGAAAACATTATATGTCATGGAGCTCTGCTTCCTGAGGATGGCTGAACAGCTTAATCACGGGAAGTAGTGAATCAATTCCTTGGTTTGTTTTGCTTGTGTATGGCTTTTGCTTTCCCTGTTAAGCTGTCTTTATCTCAACCCACGGGTTTTCACACTTTCACTCTTCTGATCCTCTCCCTCATCCCACCGAGAGGGAAGTGTGCAAGTGGTTGTGTGGGGCTTAGTTGCCAGCTGGGGTTAAACCAGAAAATCACAAAGGTATTTAGAATAACACAGTTGTACATTTAGTACCCTCTGAACCAAAATTCCTTCCTGATACATCACTGCAACAGTAGCTCCCTGCTGTGTGCTAGTAACAGCCTGCGCCCCTACTGATCCAAACACACTTCAGCATTCCCTCCTCACATGCCAGGATTCACAAAGAGGCTGTAGTTGAACATATTGTATATACCCATCGATTAAACGTGCATCTTGCATCAGCTCAACAGCTCTTTCTCTCATTGATTTCTCACAGCTAAATGGCACAATATCAGAAAAGAACATCAGCAGCCACAACAACTTTGCTGTATTTCTCTTCATTTCCATTTTCCAGTTTGCTAAATCAAAGAGATACCGCAATTGTTCACTGATGACAATGAAACAGAAAAATTTCCAGTCTGCTGGAGTTGTAGGCTTAATAATATAGGCAGAGTTGAATGCCTCTCCTTCTGGTAAGGCTGTTGTGAATTCTGCAGGAGGAAAGAGAAAGCCAAATAAATAAAAGTAAACAGAAGGGAAGGTAGCATTGGAAACTCTGAAACTGCTACCTTCTCCCAAAGATTTTAAGGTCTCTGGCTATTGTGCTTTTGCACATTTAACCATTCTACAAACTCTGCTGCTGCCACTGCTGCCACCAGCTGAAGAGATCCAAGTGCTCAGTCAGAGCAGGCAGGGTAAGCCTGACACCCCCTGCACTCACACCTCCCAAAAAGCAGCTTCCAAAACAGCACAAGACAGTTTTTTCATTATGTTATCTGCCTTGTTCTCTTTATGTGGGAGACCTCACACAGAAATGAGTACCGAAACTCTTTTCTGAGAAAGTCCAGAAATAAACTGCATCTGAATTCACTGTCTTGTTAAAAAACACAGCATATCAGAGTATTTTCAAAGTAAAACTATTGAAATCCAACAATTTTCCAAACCTTAGCAAGGACAATATATGCCAAACTTGAAAGGGTCTCTTTATGTCCATGAGGAAATGGGTCTGACAACAACTTCAAGGGTAATCAGAGCACCTCCAGCACTTTTTGAATACAGTGCTCAAACACTTGGACAAGTCTTTCAGGTGTCAGTCAAAAAGCGTTTTCACAAACAGACTAGAAAAAATTCCTGCTCTATGTAAAGTAAATGTAAGATCTACAAGGAGATGAAAATACCTTTGCAGATAAAAGAACATCCAGAGTTTTTGGCAACATTACCTATAAAGCTGAGAAGCACTAACTTTCTTCATTCCTTGGGGCGACATCCTAATTGGAGGCACGTGCCCTTGGGGAGGACAGAGGAATAAAGAATCTCTGCCATATAGGATGCAACAAGAGGGTTTTGATCTTTTAAAATAGATAGATTTCAAAGGAAATTTCACAGTAAAAAAAGAGACATTTTTCTGTATGCTTCTGTCATTTACCATCTTCAGAAGCATGGACAAGCTGCCTGACCCCTCCTCTCCTTTCCAGCAGACAGGCCAGGCATCAGTGCAGGAGGCTCAGTAAACAGCTGCTATTTAAATGGAGCAAATCTCAGTTAGGAATTCCTTTCATCCCATTTGGAGTCCTTATTTTCCATTTTATTTTTTATTAAAACACATAACAACTGTTACATTAGTACTCAAATCTGTTGAATTATTGTGCCAAATCAAATATACAAAGTGCATTAAAATAGACCCCACTGCTCAAAATAGTAACATTTCCTGAAAAATGAAGAACGTTCATCCCCTCCACAGTCCAGTTATGCTGAGACCTCATGTAGATGATCCTAGTGTAGCTCTGAATTACCTACCTCAGATCATGGCAGCAGCTTAGTTACAACCATACAGACAACAGAAGGTGACCAGAACCCTAGGTAAAAACTTCCTTGCTGACCACTGGCAAAAGCATGGATTCGCCCTGTTCCTTAACTAATAAGTAAATGTAATTAGTGAAACATAAATATTAAACATACTTTTAGGAGCAGAATACATGTGTCATACTAAGGAAGTTTTAAAGAAAAGATACTGGTATCTTTCAAATTCACCTTGTCATCAGGATAGTCTTCCAAATATTTCTCAATTTTTGCTTTAAATTCCTTCTGCCATCACTAGTCCTAAATCATGATTCCTGGCATGTCAGGTTTATCTCTTCTGCTTGGCAACCCCTTTAGTGCTGTGTTACAATTCATAATTTCCAACCTGCCATTCCTTCTCTGCCTGTGCAAAGACGTAATGAAGTTCCACCAAGCAGTGAGAAAACATGGTGCTGTTAAACTTACTGCTTAAAACAGGGATGAAAGGGAATAAATAAAGTAAAGCTTGAAGGCATTTCAGCATCAATAGGGAAGAGAAAGGAGCAAGCAGGACAGCTTGCCCCAAGCCTCCTGAGGAAAGAGAACCCACTAGAGGCAATTACAGTACTTCCATACACAGAGAAAGGGTGTTGCCCACACTTTTCCTGTCTAAAAGAAATCACTTTGTTTTATTCTGGTCATGGCAGGCAAAAAGAAGATTGCGAGGAGCAGTGATTGCTACAAACAACCATCCTCAAAATCATTCTTCAGAGAGTCTTAGAATAGAAGCTTTTCTTCCATAAATATGCATCAGAAATATGCATTGTGAGACCCAAAAACTTTAGTGGAACTGCACTTCTACAAAAGTGTAAAGGTTAGAGAGCAATCAGAAGTGTTTTCTTTTCTGCTTTGTGGCAACCACAGAGGTTTCCCTCAAATGTCAAAGCACAAGTACAGACTCTCCCCTTTACCACAAATACAGACTTTGTTAGCACAGGGAAAAACATCCTTGTAGCTCTAATCTAGAAAATGTTGACTTTGTTTGTGGCAGCTCAGCATGCAAAATGTTTAAAAGGTCAAAAACTTCCCAAGCAGCAGAATTCTGACAAGTTAGTGGTACTGCAAAGGCAAATTAGTTGCTGTAGGCGTGTTTGGATTGCAAATCCTTCAAACCAAAATACAGGTCAGATCTGCAACCTGAATCTCTAGAACTCTGCCAGATTCTGTCAAAATGACTCTAAAGGTAAAACTAGGATTTTATATTTTATTATCTGCTCTGGCCTCATATAATAGTACTGCTATACCACACATCCACATAATTTGTCAGTTCAAAATGCTTAATGAGAAAATAGCAAACCTTGTTCACACAATGAGACTGTTCTGATGCTATAAAAACTGATACATGTTGTAAATTTTGGTCCAAATATTTACTATTATTTCATCCGTATGAAGTCAGTAGGAATTTTCAAAAAGATTTTTAAGCAGGAACTGTACATACACATTCTTCAAGTGGTTTGATTGCTAAAATAAATTATACTTATCTATACATTACCAAATGTCCATTCTGTGTATGTGTACAAAAATGCAATTCTTTGTAGCTGTGAGAATTGTCAAAGATTTGCTATATCAAAGTATCTTCTCAGTTTCATGCAAAATATTCTTTACACTTTGACAGTAAGACTCATTTGCCTTTGAAACTGTTTAAGTAAAAAAAGATACAATTATATCATCATTCAGAGATCAGTTCTTGAAAATTGAAGAAGTATTGCCAGCACTACACAAAATTAAGAACATGATCTATTAGCACCCTTGTTTAAACGACATTTAAAATACAAAACCCACACCAATTTTTCCATGCTGACTGAGCAGAGTTGAGACGTGGAAGTTGACATGAGATTTATAGGTTTTCTTTTGTTTATCTAAAGGCTCCTTGGAGCAGTTACCTTCTTCAGATAATGCAGCCGAGCCGAAATCCACATTCCGCTGTGTTGGATACAACAGCTAAAACGTGGCACCAGATCTGCTTGGCATCACAGCAGCAACCAAGGAATGTCCTCTCTTTCTTTAGCTCATGTCACAGGCTGCACACACAACAAGCATTTGGAGATTGTCTCTTTGTGAGATGCAAGGTCTGTGAGTGATCTTTCAGCTCAGCTACACCCACGTGAGAGCCCACAAGCCTTTCGCTGTGCCTTTAGGAAATCCGGCGTTTCCTCCCTCTCGTGGCAGCCTGGCTGTGCAGTGCAAAAAGAATCTGCTCACTAACAGACAATGTGTTAAAATCACTCTCTTCATATCGTTCAGAAATGGGTGCCTCTCACCACAGGAAAATTTAGGTTCAAAGGGATTTCTGGTGGGATGTCATCTAGTCCAGCCACCTGATCCCAGGTAAGGTAACTTCAAAGTTAGAACAGGTTGCTCAGACCCTCACCCAGTGGAAGTTTTGATATCCTCAATTAAAAGAATTATATAGCCTTTCCAGACCCCTGTTCCAGTGCTTGCTTATTCACACTGACTATACCTAAGCCAATAAATATCTACCTGTTGTTACTATGCCTGCTGAATTTTGTTCAGGATTTACAGTGCATTGTGTGATATTTGTAAAGGTCAAAATGGTCACAAGGTACAAGTGACCTTTCCAAAAATAATGATGTCTCTGACCTTACTGTGACTTTTCACTCCCTGTCTGGGATATGAAAGTTTGGAAACAAAGAAATATATGCAAACCATGATGCTAAAGTTTCACGAGGAGTAAGCCTTGCTCATCATAATTTTCATTTCGCTTCATATTTTATTCAGGAATCCAAAAGGGCATCATGCTTTTGCTTATGATTCCATTGCAGAGAAATGACCAAGTCTCATGATCCAAAGTCCAACAGACCTGTTGTGCAACTCATGTCTTAACTGGAACACACATTAGTCATCAATCCTCTAGTTCCCACTAACTGGAAAACTTAAACAGAATCACCACATCCCTGGCAATTCTGCTGCACATTGCTAATTTGGTGAACTTCACTTACAAACATTTACCATCCACTTCTGTGGACTGCAGAACCCTAAACCATACAAATGAAGTAACAAGAGAAAAGACAAATATATTCTCTATCTAATCTGAAGTTTGATGTAGGCCAGAGCCATTGTTATGCCTATGGCAGGTAAACTATCTTTCATATTTAATTTAAAGCAGTAATTAACAGATTCAGATTCCTTTTCCATTTGTGGTCTAGTTCTAGCTCATATTTCATTGTTAGTTTTAAACTCTTCAGATTCTCATCTCTATCTTCCAGAGTAAGTAAATATCACATAACCATCATTGCCTGCTATTTATTTTTCCCATTTTCTGAGTTTTTTCTCCTTGGAAAGTCAAGTTTATTCTCTGATATGACTTCTCTCTAAAACTCTGTTTCTACATGCCTCCAGGAAAACGAAGCTCACCAACTCCTTGTTCAAGAACAGTTTTTGCTGAGCCACTAAGTACCTTCTTGAGCTTTTAACAGCTCACCTCTTTGCAGATTCAGAACATAACTTATTTTTAAAGCTGCTAAAAGCCAAATGCTTCCTTTGGCTCACAGTCAGATTTCTTCTATAATTTTATTCCAATAGCCCTGGATTAGTGTTAGCAGCTGTTTGTGTATAATAAGTCTTATAATGTGGCATTTGTGATGTTCATCCTTCCTGCAGGGTTCATGTGGCAGGCGTGGTCTCTTAATAAATACCCCAAGAGCTATCTTTATTGTCCAGAATGTTATTACCCAGCTGTCTCTCCCCGATAACAGCTATCCCTATGTTTATATCACGTTATATTCACCTCACACATATTTTGGAGCAAGCTGAGGAGCTACAAAATAACTGCAGCCCTTACACTCAAATCAGCTGCTGTCGGGAGACAGAGGGAGAACATTATGTGTTGGAACTACTTTTCAGGCTAGGAAGGCTTGTTCCAGCCCAGAGCAGCTTCATTAATTTCAATATTTACACACCCAAACCACTGATGTTTTTACTACCAGCACGGATTAAACTAGAGATGACTACATCTGGGAAAGTAGGACTTTGTACATGCAGATGCCTATTGCAGCTGTTATTTTTAACTGCAGTTTGGTTTTCCATAAAATTCTTATATTCTACCAGCTCCTAGCATGCTCTACACTACATATTAGCACTCCAGCATTTGGCATGGATACAGTTTTTTGTGTGAATCAACTTTAAAACCAAATTGTAATTGCTTAGGGACAAGCCACATTAACATAGCATTATGAGTCCTGCTTATCAGGTATTCAAACTTGGTGTCTTACTTTGGTGTGAAGATTGCAATCTCCCAGGCTGTCAGTTTGGCATTTCTTGAGTGCAGATATCAGTGTTTTAATTAGAAACTCTTACAACATGTTAGGAAGAGAAAATCCTGTGCACCAGGATTTCTGTTTGCGTAAAAATAGCAATACAAGCAGCCGTAACTTTTACAAATTGAGTTCCATCTGTTTCTTCTACTCATCTCAGTATTAGTTCCAGGTCCTAAAATGAAGTGAGTTCACACTTGGAGGGGGTGGTAATGGGTGGATCTTTGGTAATTTTAATCTGTTTAAATCAGCTTGATTGCAACATAGTTCTCAGATAAGACCTTGTGAGAAATATTCATCTAAACTTGGGAAATGAAAGATATTAAGAACAAGTCAGTAAAAAACTTCTTTTCCCCATGTCGCTCTGCTTTGTGGGTGCCTGAAGCTGCCTCAGTTTCATGACCTAGTTTGACCAGCATCCTGAAGACAGTTCAGGTGATGCCAGACATTCTCAGAACACACAGAACCACATCAACTGGCACCAGTCACCAAACACAAGAGAAACAGGAAGTTCAAAGATAAGTTTTTCTCTTCACAGAGAAAAGGTTTCATGAAGCACATCAAGATATCACCAAAGCTCCTAAGAAGGAAGCTGGAGCTGAACGTTTCCTACAGCTGAAAGCAAATAGTCCATGATGAATGCAGATACCTTTCAGGATGAACACAAATTAATACTATTTTGGCACATATCAATGTCTCTTGTCAACAAGTTTTTATAAAAATACCAAAGTTGCTGTTGGTTCTCCTATCTCAATACTCTGACAGAATTAATTTCTTTACGTTCTTGGAAAGAAAGATGGAGAAAGCAGCTGTAGGGAAAAAAAAATATCTGCAATAAGCTTATCCAGTAATTTAAATTATGTTTATTTTAAAATAGTATTAATATTTATAATTGACAATGCCCAAATAGTGAAGCAAACCAAACAAGGCCTCTGTTTAGCTAAACATTTGTTCTACAAAGGTATCAGGTATCCAGTTTAACTCTTTGATTCAAGGAAGGTGAAAGTTCTTGCCACGAGGGGGCAGGAGGTTCCCCATTAAAATAATAAGTAGTCTGTGATCTGATGACAGGTTGCTAATTGGTAGGACTAGAGACCGTTTCTGAGAACCAGGATGCAAACTAGCTTGCTTCAGATGGATGAGCTTTTTTATTTGGAGGATGTTCCCCCACCGAAGGAAATAAAAAGAAAAATCTTTTATGAAAGGCAATTGAAGAGGTCACAAAAACCTCAAGGACAATAGAAGTTGTTGCCTACTCAGAGAATTTTATCCAAAAAGGCTTCCAGAAACAGTTACAAAAAGGAAAGAGAAAAAAAGCACTTTCCCCACTCTGGACTGATTTCTACATAAACACTCTTTCCTGTTTAAAAGCAGAATTCTCCAAGCTCCACTTCTGCCACTTCCCGCTCCTATTTTTCAGGAAGCGCAAAGCCATTCACATCTATTTAAAGTGGCTGCTGCCCTTGTGGCATTAGGCACCCACAGCCACGCAGGGCAGCAACTCCACTGCATGCCATGTGTCCTGTTTAGCTCAGGTTTCTGAGAAGAGCCAATCCTTTTGGTATTAATCAGAAAATCCAATTTAGAGCAAAGTCTACTTAGTCAGCCTCATTTTTGCCACCTAATAATGGGTTGATTTTTTTTCTTTGTGTGTTTCAAAGAGTTTGCCTTGAGTTTTGAGGGGATGCCTAAAAATTGTCCTCATTGCCTGTTCTGCAGACGGTATGCAAGTAACCCTTCAGCAAGGCCTGAGTCCTTACTCATTCCTATGTTTCCTTCAGAGGAACTCATGCAGAAAATACAGCAGCTACTCTGTTTTTGGAGATGTCTTTCCTCATGCTCACAGCTGACAACTCTGCTGGTAGAAGTGTAAGTATAAACCTAACCTAAACCTTTCAGTGATGTGAAGTGACCAATGTTCAGGAACACAGCATTGCAAATTACAGTTCTGAGCATTGTCCCATGTAATAGTTTTTTTGTGTTTACCTCCAGAATTATTCTGGGGAACTGGAACATCAAACAGCTCAGGAAGGACTGAAATATTTCATCCACTGTGACCAGGTTACTGTGATCACTGGTGCTGAAGTGACAGAATGCTTCAAATCTGTTGTCACATAACAACTGCCAGACTTTGGTGCAGAGATGATGGTATCTTCTGGATCTAAACAAAAAAAAAATT
Organism: Atrichornis clamosus; assembly: GCA_013400975.1. Taxonomy (NCBI): domain Eukaryota; kingdom Metazoa; phylum Chordata; class Aves; order Passeriformes; family Menuridae; genus Atrichornis; species Atrichornis clamosus. The sequence continues at coordinate 22,607 of WBMZ01000726.1, read as the reverse complement.
AACAAATTGCAAGTATATGAGAAAAGCTTCAAGTATTCTGTCTGTCACTGACTTTAAACTTTTTTCCTACATTTCTTGCTTTAGAACTCTTATTGTTGGCTACTTATTCTGCTCAATTATAATTATTTTAAATTGTGCTCTCAAGACATAACAAAATCACAAAGATATTTCTGCATAAACTTTATCAAAGTGGTAATTAGTATTTTTTGTATATCGTAACATTTTAACAAAAATAATTATATTTAGCTCCTGACAAATTCCATTTTAAGTTGGACAAGAAGATATTGCTCTTCTCTCTCTCTTTTTTTCCCAGACAACTAGATAGATATTTTCAGCAAAATTTTTCAGGTTTTGTAAACAGGCATTTCCTCCAGAAAACTATTATTAGTAGAAGCTCCCAACCACCTTTAACTGCAAGCTTGTCAGCATATGCTAGTATATTGGAAGAGTCTAGATTCTTATGCCAGCTTTCTAAATAATCAGTTGTATGCCTGCCTCTTCTTTAGCAACTCCAAAAGTCTTGTGCAGTGATTTCTCTTTGCTGTGTATCTGCAAACAACCGTACTGGGCACACATAGAGGCAGAGTTTATTCTCCTACCTCAGAAGCATTATGAACCTAAAGGCAGCATGGAAATGAACTGCCCAGTTATGCCTCTTGCTCAGACCACACTGAAGAAACTGGAGACTAAGTACAGTTGATCATTCAATCTGTCAGAGGCTTTCAGAAAAACAATTAACTCAAATCTGAAATATCTAGAATTTGCTGCAATTATTTTAAGTTAGCTGCCTCAGCATCTGACATGAAGCACAATCATGTGCTCTTAAACATTCAGAGCTGTGGGCAAATAAGAGATCCTAAATATAATTATTTTTTTTACATAAGTATTAGGAAACTTGGAAGTACTTTGGCCTTGGGATGTTTTTGTTAGACCAGAAAATGTATCAACTTAGGATCCATTATTTCTGAGGTACTTTACAATCTACACAACATATTGTGATGCTTAGGAAGAGGTTTCTTTGATTGAGGAATTTGGCAGTAACTCAAATGAGGCAGTAGAGAGAAAATTGTCGTAGTTCTCTTGGAAAGAGAGCTCCCTTGCAGCAACAGGAGCAAATCACCACGGAAACTTCTTGCTAAGATGACATTAAAGAGCAACATGTACACTGACCTCTCTCCTTTTGTAATGAGCAGCATTTTGTGATACAGTCTGGAGTGATTGAGTAAAAGGGCTTTTTGCACAGCAAGACACCAGGACTTTCCCAGAACTGTTGCAGAATTTCATTCTGCTCCAGAGCTGGCCAGGTGAAGTATATCTGGTTACAGATAGAGAAGTATGAGGAGATGAATGGACAAGTGATCTTACCCAAACAGTTTGGCAAAGTCAAGTTCATATACACACAGGAAAAATAGGTTTGTGAACTGGCCTTAAGCTGGATTATCACCATGACAACCTAACTGTTTTCATGCTGTCAGAGAATGACCTGGTTTTCAAACCAAGATGGACCAAGCTCATACACTCCACAGAAGTTGTAGTATCTCCTCACCTTCCTTCACATAAACACCAAGTCTGGTTGTGACCAGGGGAGCAGCACCTCTCCGGGCTGATGTTGTGCTTCTGGCTTTCACAACACAAGTATGGCTCAGACTCTGCTTTGGGGTTTGGTTGCTCTTTGTATAGAGTCATAAATGTATTTACAAACGTATCATATCAGGACACAAATAAAGACATCTTGTCCTTCCCTATTAAGGCCAAACTGTGAGAGATCACTCACATCACCTTGACCCCTCTCCCTTCACAGAAGAGCTGTGCACAAAACCACAGGAGCACACAGGAAGAGATACACTGTCTGAATCTGATTACATAAGCCAGAACACGTTCCTTATTCTCTACAGAATAAAAAACAAGTATCAACAAGCATCCTGATTATGGTTTTGATATATTCTTGTCGTAGTTTTGTATATATCTGCCAACACTATGCTGAACAATCTTCTTTCTGTAGCTTTATTCCAACATAACTTTTATTAGAGCCAAAATCATAATTTTTTACTCGGTCATAAATTAATACCAAAATTTATTAAACAGCTTTACCTGCGTTATCAAAAATTAAACTGCAGAAGAAAGTCTGCAAACAGTGTGGATACAATGTTTTTGGCTGTTTAAATGAAGTTTTATTTTTATTATAAATTCCAGGTAAGGCAAAAGTAACTTGGGGGGTGCAGGTTTCAGTTCCTTCAGGAGCTATCTAGAAGCAACTCAGGAAAGGGATTATGTGAAGTTGGAAAGAAATTGAACCTGGGCTCTCATATTTTGGGCCAAATATGCAGAGCAGTCAACAGGACCTCCTGCCCCTCTTGGGGTCATATTTCAAGATGAATGAACACTGCACCTTCTCTTTCCACTTGGGATCACAACTGGAAAGTGCTGGTAGGAGCCAAATGCAGAGGTTTCTGACCTACCATTGTTAGTCTCATATTTGCATCTAGGTAGCTCATTAGTCAGCCTAAAGGGCTTTTCAGCCTGAATCAGCCTTTCAAAGAACACTAAGAGCTGCTGAACTCAAAGCCACAAACAGGCTTTTGATCTGGATGTTTGATTTTCCTTAAATGGATCTGAATCTGAGATGTAACCCACATTCTCCAGAGAGAGAGAAAGAAAAGTGTGACAGCAAGGTTCTTGCTTGCTGTTGTGCTTAAGTGCCCTCCTTCCACTCAAAAGTCAAGAGGCTTAGAGAGCTAATGCACAGGTATCAAAAAGCTGAACCACAACTATCACAACAGTAAGAGTGCTTTACAACATACCTGATATTCAGTGCAGTTAGGAGCTGAAGCACTCATTAGCAATCAGAAAAAGGACAAATTGGTTTGTACCTACACAAGCTAAAAATGTTACCATTTAGATACTACCATCTAATGGCTGGGGGTTTTTTTCCCCTCACTCTCCCACTCCTCCCCTCAAAGTGGGATTGCAAATTTATCCGCAGAGGTCCAGTACTATCCTCTCTCAACAAGACGTGTTTGATGCCTGTTTAGTCAGGGATGCAAGTCCAATACTTTTAGCCCAAGTCAGCTCAGACAAAGGCAACAGCATCTGGCTTCCAGTTCAGTCTTGATCTAGTTGATGTCTTCTACTTTTTTTCCCCTCCCACAGAGAGTGTTCAGGGTCCTTTTTCTACGCCCTCTCACTCATGTTTAAATATTTGTTGTCTTCATCTAAGAAACAACAGAGTTTCTAAAGAACAGCAGAATTTGTAGAGCTATTTCATGCCCTCGATCCACAGTGCATTAATTGTTTCTGGTTTTCAGGTGAAACACAGTGAATTTTAAAGTACCACTCACAATGTGTATGTTCCCAGCAAATCAGACATTACAGGTTCACTTGCTATTTATTCTCCTGTACTTATGACAGTGACTTGACCTTCTCCTCTTTTAATAGGCAAGTACTTTGTCTTGGCATGGTCAATTCCCTTCTGACTGCATACGGATTGGAAGTTCTTGAGGACAGGTAATTTCTCCCAGTCAAAATCACATGATTTATAGCAGTTGAGAAGTGGCACAATGAAGGAAACAGAAGAAGGAATCTTTACCTTTTTGAAACTTTTGAATGCCATGGTAAACATACTTTCAGGATAAGTTTTCAGCAAAGCATGTAAATTAACACTGGAAATTTTTTCCTCATGAGTAAGACCAGCCAGGAATACTCCCACATCTACAGACTCCATTTGAAGTCAGATTTGCAACATCTCAGTTCCCTAATGAAAGCAAGCTGAGTCCTTGCACATAGTTTACTGGATGTCTAATTCAGCAGGTAACTGCCCCATCCCATCCAGAAAATGCACCTTTCCTCCCACTGCCCCTGTTCTAACACTTTCACAGGACTGGAACGTCACTTCTGTAAGAATTTAGGCAATTTTTAATTTTTTTTTTTGCAGATCTAAACAATCCTATGATCTGTCCCTCCTCACTGCCAGAACTGTCGTCTGCCCATTTTCCACTTCGTGTGCTGTACAACCTTTCATCTGTTCTGCAGGTGACACATACGAGCAGTCCTCAGATTCCTGCATGCATTGTCTCAAATTCCCTGCAGTAGAAACCACACATGGTTCTATTTTTATTATTTCATCCAAACCCACAAAAAGAGAAAAATACATGCTTTCACTTGCTGTGATTGTTACAGATGCTTTTTAAATAATTATTTCTGGTATGACGGCCCAATAAAGAAAAGTGCAAAATGCCCCCCAAATCCCCAAACATCTAAAATATTCTGAAATACATTGAAATAACTTTCCATAGCCTTCTCTAAAATGTGACATGTTGTTATATGAATAGTAATACAAGAAGTAAACTCAGAGTGATCACATATTATAACAAAAAGAAAAGGAAAATTATTTAAGTGTCATGATTTAAGGGTGTGTACGTGCATAAGGATGAAACAAAACCGGAGCAGATAGATTTAATTACTGAACTGACTATGTTTGAGGGAAAGAAAGGCTGAGGGCATCACAGGAGTTGCCTGAAGGCAGCAAAGAAGGCGAAATGTCAGTAGGTGGCAGTCGGGCTGCAGCACAGCCCCAGAGCTTTCACGGTCCCCGCAGAGATTCCAGCAAACACACAAAAGATTTGGGGAACTGGAAGACCTAAAGTTGTCTGTGGTCCTGTGCCACAGCACACAAGGCAGCCAGGCCATGGAAGACCAAGAGCGCTGCAGGTGGCATCGGGTCCAGCCATGGTGATCTGCTCATGACAAGGGGAGATAATTTTTTCCATGGCAATTAGACACCCTTCCCTCCCTGGCCACTTCCTATCTCACCCCATAACTACCCCAAAGCTATGAGGGGAATAAGGAGTCTAGCTTCAGAACAGTTTTTAAGCAAGGCTGTAATCAGAGCAAGCTAAGGAAAGCAGCACTGTCCCCTCTTAGCCAGAGCTTATTAAAAATCACAAGGCAGAGCAATTCTCAGTTACTGAAACTTGTTTCCAAAATTAAGGGACTATCCCCAGTCTAAGCCTCCCATTCACAGGAACAAGTGGTGGCCGACTCTGACCAAGAGCCTGGAGTTGTAACCATTGAAAACAGAGATGGGTTTTCTGCCCTGCAGGCAGCTGTCCTGCATCCATAAATCACTGTGTGCAGCTACTGTTAATGTTTGTCTAAACTTTGTTCCCTCCTCACTGCCTGCAGAGTTCACAGCATCCCTTAAGAAATACGAGGAAACAAACCATTAAAACTAAGCTACTTAGTACCTTCTAAAACATATGTACGGTTTCTATAAGTAATCATTAAAACTACAATAACTGAACCATTCGTCTTTAATAAAACTTCTTTTAAAAAGCACACCTCTGTTCCCTGGCAGGGAATATTACTGCTGCTCACAGCTACTAAGACTGAATATTTCCTTTTCCAGTGCAGATGCTGTTGGCACTACTGGGCTGAACCCAAAATGTCTTTCCAACAAGGTCCACGAATATTCAGGCACCAAGGAATTTGGGCAGATATCCCAGAAGTGGCAGGACCCAGTGCTGAATCTAAAGCTCTCCCAGGTTTTGTGTTGGAAACACAACTATTCAGATTGCCTTATGCTCTAATGAGAGCACATTAAAGACTATGAAACAAATAAACAAAATTCTTCTCTGTTGACAACCCCCCCCATATTTTAGCTTTTCTCTTCTTATGCAGCCAGCTCCAATGCTGTGCCTCATAGAACTGCACACTATTGCTCAGCAGCTGCTGCTTTTCCATCTCTTTGGATGAGAACTGTTGCTCTGCTCTCCCCCATCCTGAGCAGTAATGCATGGGCACAAAGCTGGCCGGGGGCTATTTTCTGAAGGGCTCAGGTCACAGACAGCATCTGCTATCTCTGCCACTGCTCTACGTGGAGCTGGGAAAGCAGGTATGACAGCCACAGATCCAGGGAGTGTGGGAGGGAAGCAGAAGAGGAGGAGCATGAGGTGCTGCTGCTGCTGCTTTGCCGCGGCTCCAAGCTCCCAGGGCAGCCTCATCCTCTGCCCTGCTGGCACAGGCTTTTCTCTGCTGCACCAGCACCAACTGCCAAACCTGGATGTCACCTCTTGGATGACACAAATTCCTCCACCTCCTTTTTTGCCAGTCCCTGGAATAATCTGCACCAGAGACAGAGAGAACTTGGAAGAATCATCTGAAGAAAATTGCTCCTCAAAGGAAAGACACAGCACCAGAAAAGGCAAAAGTTCACCTCTGGCCAGCCCTACCAAACACAGAACTACCTGTAAGCAGTCAGGGCTACAGCGACTGCTCCTTGCCTGCCTCCATGGAGAAGCAGGAAGACAACCTTTTGCTTTCCCTTCGAGCCAACACCAGCAAGTGCAGCCTTGAGATCAACCAAACAGAGGCCCCACCATGCTGGGCAGGGGCAACCAGGGGTGGCCCAGAGGTGGTGATTGTACCAGTGCTTTTTGGGTTGATTTTTCTCCTGGGAATGGTGGGAAACACATTAGTGTTGGTTGTTTTGGGGCGTCTCCGGCCCAGGGGACGCCCATCACGCAGTGCCACCAACATCTTCATCCTGAACTTAAGCATTGCAGACTTCTCCTTTCTGCTCTTCTGCGTTCCCTTCCAGGCCACCATCTACTCGCTGCCAGAGTGGATCTTCGGTGCCTTCTTTTGCAAGTGGGTTCACTACCTGGCCATGGCAACCATGCTGGTCAGCATCTTCACTCTGGTGGCCATGTCTGTGGACAGATACATTGCTGTGGTCCATGCCAAGCGCTCGCCCTGCATCCGCAGCAAGCGCAACGCTGCCCTCGGCGTGGGTGTCATTTGGCTGCTGTCTCTGCTCATCGCCATCCCCGTGGCCCAGCACCAGGCCCTCATGAGTGGTCATCAGCAGGCACCCAACAGCTCTTTCTGCTGGGAGCACTGGGCAAACGGCTCAACAGCCAAGCAGATGTACAAGGTTACCATCCTGCTGGTGGGATACCTGCTGCCCCTGGTGCTCATCACCTGCTGCTATGCCAAGGTGGGTGCGAGGGACGGGAATAACGTTTAAACGGAGGGAAAGATCCCAGACTCTTGGTGACTTGTATGTGTACAGCCAAGGTACCCTGTCAAATAACAGATCCCTTCCATATTCCAACCCTTTCCATACTCTCTCCTAGTATATTCTAATTTTCTGAGGCAGGGGGAGGGAAGGAAAACAGAGAATGAAATTACACCAGCTCACAAAAAGTATTACAACTATTAAGAGGACACCCAGCCTGACACCCAAACCCCCTAAAAACTTTTTGCTGATTTTCATATTTTTCATTTTGTTCTTTCTAAATAAAAATAGTCTGCTCCTGTCAAGAGGAAAAACCTATGGAGGGATAAATATTTCCAGATTATCGCTGAGCTGTAATCAGGTTTCCAAAACTAGATCTAGATGTTGTTAATTGAGAATTGCCTACAGTTCTCTGACACTCCTTGGGACTCTCCCTCTGAAGGGTGAGCCTACTCCAACCATTGCATTTGTTAGTGCTGCCTTCAGGAGCAGCAGGACAGTCTCACCAGGGCACAGGACTGGCAGCCTGCTCTCTCCCCATGTATGTTATCAGCCTAGAGAATAAATGAAGACAATTTGAGGCACAATATAAAATTCCGTGTGAAAACTCCTGTGGATGTTTGCATAGTGGAAGCTGAGATCTTAATATATGCTGAACTACTGGAAGCTTAGCAGTTTTAATGTTCTTTTCAAACCTTGTTTCTTGAAAGAGAAAGAACTGTGAAGAGTTTAGAATTAAAAGTCTGAAAGGATCAAATTCATCTTTGAAGTCATGTTAAAACAGTTCTTTTAAATTTTTGGTGCTTGTATGAGAAGTTCAAGTACTAATATACAAAATTCAATTTCCCATTCAATATTAGTGCTCTTTTTTTTTCCCCAAGGTTTTATATCATCTCCATACAAAAGTAAAGAACATTTCCAAGAAGTCAGAGAGATCAAAGAAGAAGGTAAATATTTTTGGTTTAATCTGTACACTGATTATAAAATATGCCAGGTTTATAAAGAAATCAGCCTGGTCTGTGCTGACTCCAGCTGATTTAGAGCCATTACAGTTTCTGCCAGTCATTTTTACCTATGAATCCTAAACAGATTTAACTATAGATTATATTAATTTCTACTGGTTCATTACATTCAATCATATACCCTCAGTTTTGTTTGCAATATACTTATGAGTATCAATTCGTAATTGTCTTGTACCTACACTGTCTGTAAGGATAGAACTCAGCTGGTATTTGCAATATTATCTCATAACATAAGACAACTACAGAAGTTATAATACACCACATACCATATTTTCTAGATGGGTGTTAATTTCCCTTTCCCCTCAGAGTATTTTTGAACATGTTTTCTGTGTTCACTTCCTGAGTTCACAAAGCATAAAGTCTCATAAATACCACTTTGTTTATTCGCTTGTTCCTGAACCTTATTGAGATTAATGTCATTAGTCCAGCTCATCTAACTTCAAGTAGGTTCTGAAAAGCATTCTTTTAACCACCTTTTCTAAGGCAGCACATTATGCAAAAATGAGCTGCTGCGTATTGCCTGCTGCAGGAACACCACCAGACCTACATGGAACAGACTAAACTGAAGAACACCATGTCTTATTTTGCCTGCCGACTTTCTGATGAATGCTGATGCTGCCACAACCAAACTGTGAATTAAAATTCAGAATAAAAAGTATCATTTCTGGATCAACAGAAAGCAGAGTCAGAGCTTTGTGTGTTTAACAGCTATAATGAGAAAAGGCAACCAAAATGAGTTGGCAATTTTGATAATGAAAAATATAGCAAATAAAGTGCTAAGAAGCACTGTCATTCCACATAGGATCATTTCACAATTTCACAAGTTTGAAAAGCTGCATTAGGTTCAAAATCCCTAAACTGGGTGGTTTAAATTCCCCTCCAGAATTTCCTTACCTATATATGAATGGCACAGTACCTGTTTTGTTGCTAAATTTTAAGAGAATGCTACCAACAGTTGAAAATTACTATTGTCACTTTACTCTAAAGTAGTTAAGAATTTCATTTATGGCACTCAATTTTTAAAATGTATCCACTTGTGTTATTTTCAGATTTGATCTGTAGAGTTAGATGTAAAAAAGGCTCTAGAGTGTCTTCAACCTTGGGTTTCCTTACATAATTATGGCCAAGAGGATCAATCTATAAAAAACACCTTAGATTTTACCTGTTCAAACAAGTTAATAGTGCAGCACTTCTTCCTCCCTCCCCTTAAGTATTTTCCTGGCCATAATTATGAAAGACCCAATAATGATTCTTGTTCCATGTGGCACAGTTAGGACTAATTAAATAGGTGATCCTTTCAGATAAAAGAAAAAATAAATACATTCCTCTACGCACACTCATCCTCCACAATACGTCTTCTCTCTACACTGTCTGTGTAAAAATTGTCCATCTAGCCTTCCTGCATGCCAAGAAGCATCTTTAGTGTACGTATTTCAAGTATCCTTTGTTTCAAACACTACTCTTAAGATTTCATAAGGAGCCTTTCTTGTTTGGTTGCAGACATGCTCAATTCCTGCACATGCTTTCAAAGAGTATTTGAAACACAAGAGTGATAGTTAGTAATTTAAACCACATCTTCTTAAGAACACTTCATATTTGAGCCTAAAAGGAAATTTATATATGCATGTCAGTTCTGTTAGTCTAGCTTCCTTCGTATGTACTTAGTTGGTCCATTTGTGAAAGTAGTTTTGTTTGGCTTTAATTCATAAACTGCACCAGGGACTAAGTGAACAGCTTTTGCTTATTTTGCTTGAAGATGTTTGACAAATGAATCTTGATCAACGTTTGAAAGGTTAATTTAGCATAAACAGAACCCCTGGTTTGTTCTGAAATAAACATGTGGCTTCAATGGCTAAACTCTAATTGCCTTGAACTGTCAGAGAAAGTGTAACACAACAACAAAGTCTTCCAGTATGAGGTGATAAAATTGTCTGATTCACATCTGTTAATTCACAGTGTGTATCTTCACCACACTGATATGGAAAACAAAGTGTCATACTGGTAAAAGAGTGTAGTCTGGAACTATGGCCACTCAGTTCCTTCTTCATTCCTATAATTTCAAGCAAACAGGGCACTTGAGGTATTATCCTCCTCCCACCCCTCAGAGAAGGGTAGTTGGGTTTGCTCGGTTTGGATTTCCTGTTTGGTTGTGGGGCTTTTTTGTCTGTTTGTTTTGTAGGTTTGGGGTTGTTTTGTTTTTAAATAGATACGCAATAAATTTTGCAAACAACTATTGGTTCAGATCTCACTATGCTAATCTGGGCTACAAATGTGAATAAAGGTCTCCAAAGAATCAAATTGCAGACTCAGAGCCCTTGTTGATCAAGATTTTCCAGTGAAATAGTTGCCAGCTTTATCACTGCAAACAGTTTGCTTTGCCATTCAGCATTTCAGAAAGTATAAGATCTCTCCTGAAGATTGAGCACTTCAAGATAAAACATAAGAAAGAAAGCAAATGCCATAGTGCTTAGGGAATGGTCTTGCCATAGCAGCACTCCATATGCTGGCTGGAAACACATAGACGTTTTTCTCCATTATAGGCTCCTTCTGAAAAAAACCAGTATTACAAAGTAAGATTTTTTGGAATTTCATTATTTATTTCTGGATCTATATCTTTCACTGACCTTACAGGAGTCTTGGTGTAATATCAGCCCTTCCATCCTCAGATCCTGTAAATACTGGTAACAGGCAGAAGAGACACCATTCTTATTCATATAGTTTTAGCCACAGAACACAGAAATGCAGGAGGAAGCATTACCGGGACAAATCCAAATTAAAGCCACCTGAAAGGTCACAGAGGAGCTGGTATTTTATCTCCTATTAGCACATCCTGGAAATCTGGAAGGAACTTGTGAACCTCAATAAGACAAACATTTACAGAACAAGTGAGAGACTGCTGGATGTAGACCTAGGGTGATTTCTAAAGAGATAATGATAGCATGGCCAAATGAACTGTTGTGCCACTGTTGTGCAAGTATATGCCTGACTTTCCTAGCTGTATTGCTGTAGCAAAGAAAGCAAAATAATCCTGGATTTAACTGACTCTAAGTATGTGAAGCATATTATTGGAGCCCAGATACTTGGTGCTGTAGTTCAGCTTCACCCTTTAAAGATTGTATTGTATCAGTAATCTGTATCTATGCCTTTAAAATGAAAAAGAAATAAATTAAAAAAATTTTTTTTAATAAATCAAAGCCACGGAAACAAAACTTAATGAACTACAGTACTAGGAGTCTATGATTCCAAGAAGTCTCTTGCTTGTTTGTCCATACCTTTGTGTGTTTTTCTGACACAGCACGGCTCCCAGTGCCTGCGCGCTCTGGCTGTGCTCCCTTCACTCCCTGGTGTGTGGATCCTGCTCCCAGCAGAGCAGCTCCTGCTGCCCGGGGACCCACAGAGCTGCACGTGCAGGCAAATGTGCCCACTGTCTGTTATCCCAGTATGGGAACAAAACCCCATCAAAAGTTAAAACAATTGTAAGGTTTTTGGCTGTCCGCACTATTAAGAGGAGCTCTGACACGTACAGAGCTACACGTACACCTACAGAGTGGCACTGCCACCCGATTTCCTCTCAAGGGAGTCTTGTCAAAAAGTTCCCACAGCACACCGGTGTGTGGGAACAGCACGTCTTCTCTAAATAAAAGTCTTCAACACCAGGCTTCACTTCAGCAGGATCTGAAATAAATCTGGCTTTTGTGTCCCACACCGCATTGCCACAAGACGTACCTGGGGTTTCAGTGTGGATTTTATTCCATGCACAGTATTTGCAAAGTCCCTTTTCCCTTCTCTTCCATTACTGCTGGTCTTTCTGCTGTCTATCATTGTCCATTTGCCACAACATTGTACTCAAAGTCTGTGTTATTTGAAGATCTGTAGGGGCTACAAGGACAGCTTAGGAGGGCTCTGTTTTCTCGAGATGAACTACTCATGGGCTATGTTTAGACACACTATTGTAAAGTTAGGTACAACCACATTTTGTTTGAATGGGTCCAGTTTATGAGTAATCCAGAGAGCTCTGACACCTGTTGACCCCTCCAAGTCAGTATTCAAAGTCTTGAAATTTTGCAAAAATTTCCATTGCACAAAGTTTTCTGCATCCTGACTTCATATTTCATTATCAAGAGTTTGGTCTTTAACTCAGATTCCTACTTTGAAATTTTTATATAAGTTTGCCATCTACAAGTCAATGTTGGCTATGCTCAATTGAATATGCTTGTCCATTTAAATGTAACATCTGTGCATTAGATCAAGGAAGATGTTTAGAACTTTTTGCAAGCTTAGGCTGAAATTCTGCATCATGAACTAAGACTGTGCCTGCAGAAGAGTTACTGGCTGTTACCCATTTAATGCCATACTAGCTGCACAGGTTTGCTAACCTTGAAATTCAGAGGGTGTGATGCTGCAGGATTCCCCTTTGAAGTTTTGGATAATCATATTTTGAGGCCAGCCAGCAAGACCACGTGCTAAGAAATCCTGTGCACCCTTCTATCACAAATAAAGTGTATTTCAGTTCTGTTACTTCTTTTCTGCACTATGCAGAGTACGGCAAGTCTGTAATTTGGCTCCAAGGGAAGTTACCAATTCCCTGTCTGACAGTGTTGCGAAGTGTTTCATAAGAGCACAGCCCCAGGAACCCTGATTGCACATCTGCCTTAAATAAGATGATTTAACGATAGAAATTAATGCAAACCAAGGTCTGTCCTGGTCCTGTGGTGTTTTACTGGCCTCCGGAGCACACCAGGGTTCCTCAGTGTTTACTCAGTTCTGTACATCTTTAAAGAACAAAGAACAAGCCTTGCAAACTGCACAACCTGAAACTCTTTTTCGAGTTTGTTTCTGGGGAGGTGAATTTCAGTTATTTTGCAAGACAGTAAGAGTCGTGGGACCTTGAGGCCAAAAGCTTCAATTAACAGACCAAATGAGCCATTTAAAGACAAATTAGTGCTATGCTTTTCTGTTGGTTAGCTACAATAGAAAGGTGGGCTGTGCTTACCTGGTGGGTAAGGAAATCAGCTCTTCATTACTTCCAGAGCTAAGTAAACATAAAGATATATGGAGTTTGTTTGGGACACTCCTTGGAGTGCTGCACTTTGAAGGTTATATAACAGCTTGAGGTAAAACATACAGAACTCCTTCGAGGTAGACAGGTATTCCTGAACATCTTGGCCAAGAGAGGAAGACGAAAGGTGCACTGTAACTGCTTTCCTATATGCTAAACTAATTATTTGGGTACTGTTCATGCAAATTGAAGGTTTTCTTGTAGACAATGAATGTGATGTTCAAGGCCTTGGCATTTGAACAACAAATTCAGCAAAGGAGCATGGAGGATCCTGGGATCCATTCAGCAAAAGAATATAACTCAGAAGTGAAATCCTGCACATTGTTTGGTTAACAGGAGCCCAGGGCAGCAGGAATTAAGAGCGTCATCTCCAATTAGTGGATAATAGGAATATCGCAATACTCAAACACATTCGTAAATACAAAGTAAATTTTAAGGGCACCAAAAGAGGAGATTAGTGGCATAATCACAGAATGAGAGATGTGCAGATGAGCAGTTTGAACAGTGCAAGCAAGCTGCTGGGAAATGAAGAGTCCTCTTAGCACAAACTGCAAGTAATCAAAATGAACTGATAACATCTGAAAATATATTTACTTCAATCTCTCCTCTTCTTCATGAAAGACAATTGCCATCTCTGATTGTAAGAAAGAAAACACAGAACAATGAAAAAGAACACTTTCAGTGTGGTTTTCAGACTACTGGAGAGTAGAAATATACTCACATGCAATAAAGAATAGACCATATGGCATTTTTTGAACCAGCTAGCTGAAACATTGAGCATTTATCACTAAACTATGAACATGTTTCTGGAGATCAAATTGTGCTTAGGACCTTTCTATTAGAACTTTACAGGTAAAAAGGAAAATGTTTGCAAATGCATCAGGGGGAGTCGGGTTTGCAAAAAAAGCAACAAGGACCTGGCACCAGGAGGGAAGAAACTGACAGTTTTCACTTTGCACATTGGCTCAAAGTTGGACTCAGAGCAAAGCCATGTTCTTGACTACCAGGGAATCTAAAGCCACAAAAATTGTTTTCCTCAGGTGTTAGTAAGTGCCTCCAGCAGTACAGTGGTATATTGCACTAAGCCACGTGTCCCTCCTGGGCACTGCCACAGCGTACCTGCAGTACTTAGAAACAAAAGCTTAAGGCACCATGGGTCACTACATTTTTTCCAAGTCTTCACTACAGTAAATTAAAATATAAAGTGAAATCTGAAACTCTGTAGATTACCCAGATTAAGTGTGGGGCAATAAAAACATACACCAGATTTCTCTCAAACTAAGGAAAATAAGATACAAGTTAGAGACAAGTGTAACAGGAGAAAAGAATTTATCAGTAAATCACATAATCAGATAGGTTTTGTGTTAGAAGTCAAGAGAAAGTTCCAACCCGCATACAAAGGCAGTCACAGCAGAACATTATTAATTTAAATTGATTTTGTGGAATAAGGAGAATGATGACCCAACATCCAAAACAAGTTGATTATATCCTCCATCCTCCCACAGAGCAGTAATAAAGGAAGAGTCAATTGTAATTTGCTGATAAGACAGTGTAGAAGAACAGGCACAGGCTTCTTTATGCTTCTTCCTTTAGAATTATGAAAGAAAAAGAGACGAAAAATAAATCTCACCATATTCAGGAATCAGCAGTTGTCTCACTAATGAAGCCCAGTTTTTCTGCAAGGCAGTACTATTTAATAAAAACCTAATTGAATGTTCTTTCCCATTTCTGTGTGGCTGAGGTACACAGTAGAAATGGATGGTGTGATTAGCTCTGCAAAATGATGTACAGCTGGCCTGTCTCCAACTGTGACTAGATCAGGAAAGTGACCAGCCCTCTACCCCTCTAGAATGTTCTGTCCCCTTTATATTTTAATCTCAGGAATGTTTATTAATCTAACATTCAGGCAATTCTGCCTAAAATAAATTCATGGAATACTTGAAGCGTGTGACTCATTACAGGACAATCTTAATTTTGCCCTTGACAAGCTGCTTGACAAGTTGAGGCAACTTCATTGGAAGCTTATCAAGGACAACAGCTCTAAATACAATTAAATGTTAAAGACTTCATCATCCTCTGGAATGAGGTATCTCCTCCAAAATGTTTTTTTAAAACACATTTCCCATTGCTTTTATATGGATAGCGGAAGGCTAAAAGCAAGAAACAGCTTGTCCAGGGACAGGGAAAAAATTAATCAGAGGACAAAACACACAAAGAAAAGCAGGAAAGCATTAATGAGAGGCAGATGACCTATAAAGACAACAAAAGAACAAACAAGTAACTCCTAGAAAATCTGTGCATGACAGACACAATAGGGAGGGATGGAATAAGAGAGAAGTTTATCTGTTTATCTGACAAACAAAAATATCTCCTTGTCTTTATTTTTCACCATGCTATTGATTCACTGTATATCTTAACCACACTGACTTTACCTGTACCACAAATAACGCAGTAAATTATTTTCTGGAGCTGCTTGAAAGACTCCTAGGAGTATTAAGAGAGACTTAAAGAAACTGAGAGTGACCATTGTACATGTCTATTGTGGACCCACTGAACCTTCAGAGTTCGAACCAGAAGGTTTGCATTAAGTGGGCACAGCCTGACCAGCAGTAATCCAACCACGGCGCAAACTATGCCAGCACATGGAACAAGAAACAGCACACAGGATGCCTGGATCAGTCCTCCATAGGTGGTCACAGTCTATAGCAACATTAGTTTTAGCTACAACAAAGTTGCCACCTTAAAAGCCAACTAGTGTTTTGTTTCAGTTTCCTCCATCTTAACCACATGTTCCCTAATTTGAAAAACAGACACAAGGTCCAAAACCTGTTTCTTGAGTCATTAATTGTGTACATTATAGCTCCAGTATTGTCTATGTTTTCCATCTGCAAAATCCCAAAAAGCTGGACCCTCGAAACAGTTTTTTTCCTATTACATAGCAAACTGCAAATCCATTTTGTGATACTCAGCCCTATGTTAAATGCACGGTTTGTTATTTTACAATAAAAAGACAAAAACCCCTAGGTATATAAGCCTTATTGAAAAGAATATTTCAGTGCTTGTAGCCCCCTAATTTAAGCAGATGGATGCTATGAAAGGTTGCCTCGGTAACAAGCCTAAGCTACTTAACATTGCTAGAGAGTAAAGTAGCACCATTATTGCTGGTGAAAGCTAAAGATGAGACCTGTTTATTAATCATTTCTTTAGTACCCATCCTACCACAGTAGGTAAGCTAGATCCCACAAGACCACCACATCTGTGTCTTTCAGTCTCATCAACTTCTAATCATACCAGCCTATTTTTAAGGACATCATCTGGCTCCCAGCATGGCCAGTTTGAGGACGTTTGGCAGTTTAGTTTGTTCACTCTCAAGGGGAACCTTTGTTAGTTCAGCTGTCAGACAGCATTCTAGCAGGTGAAACCAGGAAGCACCTGGAGTATGCCAGGTACACAAAGAACCTATAGGTTATTGTCTTCCAAAATTAATACACTCTTATTTGAGAGACCTATTTGACAGAACTACTTTCTTTTTTTTTCTTTTACTTTCTTTTTCTTTTTTTTTTTTACTTGTATTGTAGTCTGCACAAAAATCTTGATCTGATGCAATAACATCTTCCTTAGAGAGGTTAACAGGTTTAACTAAATGTAGCCATGATAAACACTGATTAAGTGCATTTTTGTTCACTAGAAAATCATCAGTTTTCTAGGAAAGTAACTTTACACTACTCACTTGAAATCATGGAAACAAAGTATTGACAGAAGCATTGACCTAGACTAGTAAGGCTGTAAATCTTGAGCTGAAATGAAAGCTAAGTTTTAATTTTTCTTCACTGCTTTTCTGCTACTTGTACAACAATTCTCCTTAGGGGTAGGATATCATCTGCATATTTCCATTGCATGAAAACATTAGGAAAGAATCTTAGGGGCCCCAAGTCAGTAATCTCTGAGCCTTGCTAGGCATTCACGGAGTGTTCTGAAAGTAGAAAGTGAGAGAAAAGCAAGATTATCAGCCTTCTTAAACTTGAAAAGTGAGGTCCTGCATCCTCAGCTCTCCCAAGGCACCACTTCACCCCTTGTTCCCCTCCCCAGCCACACTTGCTGTCAGCAGCTCACCTCATGTAAACCTTCATTTTGTACGGTGATTTCAAAGAACACTGTTTTCAGGAAAATTTTACCACAGGTCAAGCTTTGGGACTTACAAATGACAGCTTGTGCCAGCAGTTGACCAGCTAACTGGGGAGCAAGCATTGCAGGGGCACACCTCCAACTCAGCCAGCACAGGCTGGGATCACACAGGCACACGGAGCCTCCCTCAGGTCATCATCCAGCTAAGAATATTTCTAACCAACAAGTACTGAATATCAAACAAAAAAAATCTTCTATAGATTGGTTTTCTGGGTTTCTCCCGTAACAGGGAAAAACTGCAAAAACCTTTCTCCTCAGGCCAGTCTTTGTTACTCCTCTCAGCGGCATGTTGGCTTGCAAGGTGTTTTCCCCTGCAGTTATTTTAAATAGCCTTAAGGTTCCTCAGCCTCCAATAGGGGAGGCTGAGGAATACAGTTTCCTGTATTCAGGGAATACAATTTCCACTCTTCCTTGTAACACAGTTAGAATTACTGTTGCAGCTTTTGTACTGTTTGAAGTTTTACAGGCACTACCTCCATTGTCTAGAGTTACTTGCTTGAGCCAAAACCAGTCAGTCCATATTTACCAGGGGTTTTAGCATCCTTTTTCATACTGCTATAATTTGCCCACCTGGCAGTCGCCAGTGTTGCCTGTGTTATGCTGCCTTCACTATGGACAGAGGAAAGCAAACTCCCTCATTCCACAGACTCACTTGACCACTGTGACCATTTAATACCTGATCTTGTCTTTTCCAGACAGCGCAGACAGTGCTTCTCGTGGTTGCTGTGTTCCTGCTCTCCTGGCTGCCACACCACATCATCACCATGTGGGCAGAGTTTGGGCACTTTCCCCTGAACAACATCTCCTTCACCTTCCGCATCATCTCTCACTGCTTGGCCTACGGGAACTCTTGCATCAACCCCATCCTTTACGCTTTCCTCTCGGAGAATTTCCGCAAGGCCTGCCGGCAAGTCTTCACCTGCAAGTTCTTCCTGCGGCCAGTTTCTGCTGAGAAACTGGCCAGAATACGCATGGAGAACTTCTCTACCACACACTCCACCACTAACATGTAAATTGGGCTCTTTCAGGAGGAAGAGAAGGGAAGAGAGTGCCATCTGGAGACAACGTGTATAGGAGTGCATTCCAGGGAGAAGTGGAATCTGCAGAAATGTGGACTTTGTCAGATTACTGGAGTGGTAGGAGACATTTTTCCCTCTGGCTGTGATGACACTTGGACAGAGCTTGTTCTAGGGTACCTTGCTAGGCACTGGGCTATTTGCAACAGAATGCCCATGAGGAGAATTCATATGTAGTTGAAGTTACACCCATAAAATCGAAGATTTACACAGAAGGTAGAGTATGTTATGTACAGATGAGAGCAGTTAATTATGTCTGTAGACAGTCATTAAGATGTGAACAATGAGTGATGTGATATTCAGAAGGCAGTTTGGGAGAAGCCAAATTAAAGTATTTGGACGTCTTTGTTTCTTCAATGAATTTGACTGGATGTGAACTACATACACATTTAGCTCACTACCTGTAATAGGGTCTCTAAATCCCCAAGGCTTTGCTGTGGTATTTACCTATTCGGCAGTAAAACTTTTCACATGACGTGCCAGTGACGTGGCTGTCTGCATTTGGTGGCTCTGTATCAGCTTATATATCCCAGGGTCTGAATGTCTGTGTGCTCCTGTGTGTAATTACTGCTCTTAATCACTGGCTCCAGCAACTGTCTCTTGGTGAGCAACAGTAGGAAAGTGGTATTTCTCAATATAAGCTTAAAAGAACTGTGATTTTGTTTGAAAGTAATGTCTACAAAAGCTTTCATTGGTAAATACAGTGTTCTCCGAGTCCATCTGCCCAAGGCTTTTTATTGGCCACTTTACTATATAAATGTCTAACGTTTTGTGGGAGTTTGGGGGGTTTTTTGTATGTGTGTGTGTGTGGTTGTGGGTTTTTTGGTGGTTTGGTTTTGGTTTGGGGGTTTTTTTTTCAAACTGTTATGATCAATGGTGCCCTAGCAATAAACAGTTTAGGGCATTTGTAACAAGTTCCAGGTTACTGCTTGTAATTCAAAATAACTCGAAATAACTTATATAAAGTGCTTAGTACTTCAAAAGTAGGAACCATATGGCTGAAAGAACTTCATTATTTCACTGTCGTGTCTAATTTGTTATTTCTGTGTGCTGCAATCCAGACTGACCTGTTCATAGACTGTAAAAAAGTGAGCTACAGAAGTTAAACTACAAATTATACACCTAAAAACATAACAGAAATATCCAAACAAAGTCCTGTAGAACATATCCAGCATCTTATGGCCATCAGAACACACACAATTAATTTTTGTAATGTGTAATAGACCAATCATCCATTGTTAATATGTCAACCTTCTTTACATTTTCCTTCCACATATTTTAACTCAATTAAAAACTACTCTTTTATCACCAATGTCTCTTAGCTACTGATACAAATTAAGCAGATGCCTTAATTATGAACTACCACTGCAACACAGTTTGATCACAGATTTTGTGTCAGATGTTACTGCTTGTGACATCATGTAACTGAGGTTAACTTTGGTCGCATTATTTAGCTGGAAACTGTAGGGAATGGAACAAAGTACTAACAGACATCATCTGCAACTGGCAGGAAATTTTAGCCAGAAGAACTGATTTAGTCCTGTAAAACAGCTATATGAGAGGACCAATACTTGAAAGTTGGATATCTGCGAACTGAAGCAACAATTTTTCTCAGAAACTTAAAACGGGCAAGTCATTATGTTGAGCTGAGAAGCACAGTCACCAACTTGATACTTATGCTAATAAAGCAAAGTGCTACAGCCTTGAAAAAGACCAGATTTGAATTACATGACTCTTGAGATGGAGCGAGAATGAAATTGCTTAGACAAGGCAGGCAAGCAACTATAAAAATTTTTGACTTGGAGTTTCTTGAATGCAATTTATCTCATTTAAATTCTGGGTATCTACAATAAAAGGAAGCTATTTCTCAGCAGGACATGATACAATATAAGATGTATATTACAAATGGAGATAGAATCTTCTGTAAAATACAATACTAAATTTTCCTCTAAGATTTACCCTACTCCTATACATGAACAGCAAACTTCAGCGTGTGGACACATAAATTGCCTGATTTGCAGCTAATTGAACTTGATGAGAGGGAAATAGTCCATGCAATGAACAGGTTTCCAGTCTCCAAATGGATCACTCTCACTGTATTTCTAAAACTTGGGAGCTATTGTATTAAATAATTTTACTGTCTTTTTTAATTCCTCTAAGAGTCCCTTAACTGTGAAATATGAAGAGAGCACATGTGTACAATAGGATAAGGTCATATAGCTTGATCCTTAGGTGACTATCTGTGCAAGTTTTCTTCGTTCAGCTTTTACCCTCAGTGTACCAAGAGTATGTCTAGTGCCTCAGGATGTAATGATTTAGATACAATGCCACGATCTTCTCATTTACCAGCTGACTATTTCTACATTCCGGGTTGTAACATAGACTAAGGCGGATAGCATGGGAAAAGCAGCCACTAAAAGAAAGGACTGTGGTAAATCACTGCAACAGCAAGCAGAACTAAAATGCTATTTGTGTGATTATTTACCATGGATACAAACTAGCAGCTAGATATGAAAAAACCTCAGCCTCACTTCAGTTCCCTTGGTTTTAAGCAAAACAGGACAATAGCACAACATTCAAAAGAAATTCTGCACTCAGCTGCCTGAGAGTCTCTAGAACCTGTGAGTCAACACACTTCTTTCACTAACAGAAGACATTTTTTGGTGTGCTGGGGTTGGTTTCTTTGGGTTTTTTACAGTCAGTTCAGAAACTGGACATACCACTACAGTAGGCAGAAAATGTGCAGGAAACACTGTTCAAATTTTATTTAATATAGCATGAAGGAGAAAAATCACATTTCTCAGTGAGAAGAAACCATAAAATAACAAGTTAAGGCCTTGAAAGAGCCTCAAACTCTTTTGTGCCTTCTCCTTTCCACTAAACTTTACAGGTATCTGGTCTAGAATTCTCTGAATGAACTGCTACATCACAAGAAAATCAAACATCATTCATCCTTTACTCTTTCTACAGGTACCTGTAACTGGTCAAAGGTATATCAGGGTTTTAATAATGAATGTTAGCTGATGGTGGTGGGCAGCAATGAAATACAACAGAGCTGCATGTAATATAGGCATACTTTCATTCTGATTTGAATTTAAAGTCTCAAGAAAACCAAATCAACTGATGAATTCTTCAATCTTCTCCAAAAGCCTTCTGTTACTCACTTATTAGCTTCCTTTGGGAAAGCCCTGTGTTGTGATGGCTATGGAAATGACTACTGCAGCTTCCAGAACCATGCACAAAGTTAACCTGATCACCTTGTTCTGAAACTCAATTCTCTCAACAGAAATTCTCTGTTCTTTCTGTCTTCCTTGCACACAGCAGCTCATTCGCTCCGCATTAATGACTTCAAGGTGAGCCCCTACCAGGGACTGCCTGGCAACCTGAATCAACCTCCTTTAGGTGAATTATTAATAGAGGAGTCCATTCCAGGGAGACCTGTCCTTTTCCGGGCTGCAGTCTCTATTTTCCGTACCAGGTCCACATCCCACCGATGGGTGACAAAACTAACCACAGCTCCAGGCACCTTGCTTCCAACCCGTCCAACCCTCCCCGCGCGGTGCAGGTAGTCCTGCAGGGTGCCTGGGAAGTCATAGTTGACCACTAGCTGCACACTGCTGGTGTCCAGTCCCCGCGAGGCAAGGTCAGTGCAGACAAGGACAGACACGTCACCCTTCTGGAAAGAGGCAAAGATGCCAGCTCTGGCTGCTGCTGACATCTGTCCCTGCAGCCTCAGGTGCTTGATTCTGTGGTCATCCAGGATATAGCCCAGCCAGTTGACAGTGCTGGCACTGTTGCAGAAGATGAGAACACCCTCGCCAGATGATGGCTGCTCCTTGAGCATCTGCAGCAGTTCGGGCAGCTTGTCCCGGCCTTTGAGGCGGACAAACTTCTGCTGGACGTGAGGTGGCAGGCGGTGCAGGCTCTGGGTGGTGAGGGTAACAAACCGGCCCACGTCAGTGAACTTCGCCAGCGTCTGGCTGAGCCCCGCGGGGAAGGTGGCTCCGACCACCACCACCTGCACCCTCTCCTCCCCGGGGCCGCCTGGCCCGGGAACGCCAGCGGCCAGGGGCGCGTGTGCCAGGATCTCCTCCAGCAGCTCCGTGAAGGACTCGTCCATCAGCGAGTCCGCCTCATCCAGCACCATCCAGCGCAGCCTCTCCAGGGCCAGGAAGCGCCGCCGCAGAGCCTCCCGCAGCGCGCCGGGGGTGCCCAACAGCACGGCGGGGCCCGGCGGCGGCGCCCGCAGC
>WBMZ01000725.1:11186-64932 GCA_013400975.1 Atrichornis clamosus | reverse complement strand
GGAAGCTTCTAACACCTTCTCACCGCTGTAGCCCACTACCAAACCTTGCCACACAAACTCAATACACCTCCTCACAGTGTTCAGTGAATTCAGTGTTCTGGGAAGAGAAGAGACCCCAACATTGAGCCATATCATATAGCTTTTGATGCCAGCTCCTGGATGAGCAAAGTTACTGACCAAAATCTTGTCTCTAGAGCAAATGCTTGGTATAAAAACTGCTCCTACTGACAGGGAGGAATCCCTGGGCAAAGTATACTGTAAAACTCTGTCATACAAACAAAACTGCTCCATGATAGCTACAGCAGTCTTCCATAGTACTCTATGTTCCCTTTCAAGACACATATCACTTTAAAAAAAAATTCACACAGTTGCAGACTAGTACAGCACCATTTTTAAGTTGCTGGGAGTTTTGGGGAATTTTTTTGTTGTTTTGGATGTTTGGGTTGTGGGTTTTTTGGGTTTTTTTTTTGTTGTTTGTTTTTGAATGAGGAGAAAAAGACAAATTACTCCATCTACACAGCCTGTGCACAAGTAATCTGCCTTTGTCATTGTGGTTTCCTCTTGCTTTACCAGAGATTTTTTGAAACTAGGTTGCTATGCTGAAAACTGCATACAGAAACTAAATGATCTTCCTACTTCTTTTAACTCTAAGTGAAGTAGTTCTAGGAATTTCCTACCCTAAGCAAACTAGGAAATGAATAGTGTTCCCAACTCAGCTGCTTGTGCACCACAGTCAGTGAGCATTTCTCTGCTCTGGGCAACCACCTGCTCCAAATGCATGCCAGTGCCATCTGCTCCTTGGATGAGAAAATACACGGCCCTTACAAGAACCTCTGGCAACTTACACCAGGGAGCAATTATCTATAGTCTCCCAGTCATGAGATAGGACGAGGAAGGGGAAAAACTTATTAGGGCTAAGAATTATTCATATTTGGCTATTAGAGAGGAAAACTCCCTAAAAATTCTCTCCAGTCTTAAGTAACTTAGAGTAATTAAGCATAAGTAAAGCTTTTCTACACAGACTTGAAGCATGAGAGAAAGGAGGGGGTCAGCTGAAAGGAAGGCACTTAAAATCAGTCAGTCTGAGCAACTGCATTCTCTTACAGCCATGGCCCTGGCATTTCATTTTCCCTTGGGCATCTTCCACCTGCTCTTTGCCAAACTTGCTCCTTGTGTTTTAACTTCATTCAGGCCATCTTGATCCTCAAATACTTTATTAACAAATAACACAAGTCAATTACCTTGAACTGAAGCAGAGCTATTTACTTCTGAAAATATAAGCACTTACAGCTTTCTGACCTAGTGGCTCACAGCACCTTTATGGATAAAAACAAACATATAAATGCCAGAAGGTGGGTGCAAATGTATTAAATGTGCCTGTGAAGACTTCTGAACCAACACGACCTTCATCATGTCCTCCTGAACTGCTGCAACAGCTGCTGCACAATTACTAAGAGGCTTCACAAACAGAACTTTTCCCTAGTTTGCAACACAAGAACATCCCCATTCCCAATCACAGCCTTCATTTAAATTTGCCTATAGAAGGGGTTTTTTGTTTATTTGTTGGGGGGGTTTTGTTTAGAATATGCAAATCTGCTAAAAATTCAGTTGTATTGATCGATTCAGGTCTGGGGTGGGGACAAAGAGATCTTTTAAAATTTCAGTAAGTAGTTTAAAGCTGATTTTCCCTTTTCCCTTCATACTGGTTTGAAAAAGCAAAATCCATTTGTTACCCCCCAATTTATCATCAAAACAAGCCTGACATTAATTTCATTCTGTTATTACAAGCAGAGGTCATATGTGCTTTTCTTAATAGAGTTTGCAGCTCTTATTTTCATAGATATTCCATGTGGGCTAAATAACATTAGGAAAACTAAGGTCAAAGCCCAGTCATTTCAAAGGAATAAAGGAAAAAATTTACAAGACATCTGGTGAGAACAGTTTATAAGGGGAAGCAAGGCTTTTCTTCTGAGATTACACCAATTGAAGTTTAAATTGGGGAAGAAATCCCAAAGGGAGACACACTCCACTTGGTAAATCAATACTGCTCAGAGATGCAACAGATTTGATCCTGAATTTTAAGTGGATGATAGCTTCTCACATTCCAGGAAACCTCCCTACAAATGCAGTTTTGATTTCCATAAAGCACCTTTGGATTTTCTCTCCATCAAGCTGCTCTCCTCTCTCCCTGCAATAAAGCAGGCAGATGTCCTGTTCAGGGGTTTGCCACTTCCAGGTCATCCCAGCCGTTTATCACCAACCCATACTTACTCTCACAGATATATTCTCTCAGGTCTGTTGTAATTGCTTGTGAAATTATTTCCTTAAACAACTTCAAACAGAGTTATTTGCCTGGGTTAAACACTTTTTTTCTAAGCCAACTGATTTTAGCCACATTAAATGACATGAGTAGTTAAAGCCAGGTGACCAGAGAGACTGTTCCCCATGGCAAGTAGCCAGGGACAAGGAGGGCCACAGGACAGAGTCCTATCAATCTTGTATAGCTAAAGCCATAAAAAGGCTGACCAAAATCTGGTCTTGCTGTACCGACATCTGTTTTTACTATCATAAAGCATGCAAGTTTTTTTTTTTTTAAATTCTTGGCATCATTAAAAATGTTTTCTTGCTTTTAGTGCTTATTGTATGCTACTCTGTATGTATGCTATGCTGGCTTTGCTCATCCAAGCTATGGATTGCTTGCATGCCCATACTGTGAAGGTATTGGCTTGAATTAAGGTAAGCACACCTAACCTCGGACCCAGGGTGAAGTCAGTGAGATCCATCCATGGTTTCACCTTACCAAGAAGTTTTGGACTGTTTTGTTTCTGTAAAGGCAGAGCCGCACACTCACCCAGTTCACAGCACTTGCCCCTCAAGCAGCTGGACCAGCTGAGGAATGCCTCCACCTCATTTTCTGGAGCACCAGCCCTGGCTCAAGCAACTTGCCTTCTCATCTACTCCACACGTGCCCTCAGAAGCAGGACTGCTCTGTCCAGTCAGCAGTCAGGAATGGAAGCTGATCCAGCTCAACCATCAGCCCTACCGTGGGCTCAGGGTCAGTGTTTCTCAGCTGGGTCTTTTAATCCAGCTCAAGTTGCTCTACTGCTGAACATGAAACTACAGCTAAGGCAGCACTGAATCATGAGTGCTGCAGACTAAGTGACATGGGGCTGAAAATCCAATAAACCAGCATGGCCACTAAACTCTGTATTGTGTAAGCATGCAAGTGACATACACAGCGGCCTTTTATGAGATACTTTTATGAGTCATTGTGTCTGCCCATACATACTTTTTTGGGTAACAGAGCTGGGTAAGAGTTACTCTACATGTGCAAAAACACCTTTGTAAAAAGCCTTTCTCCTGAGCGTTCCTTAGGCTACCTGCAGCTCAGAAATAAATTTGTGCAATCCTACACTCACCCTGGGCTGCAAGATCCCAGTGAAAGAAAGATCATGTTACATCTCTCCCACCCACCCCCTCCTCTCCCAAATACCAACAAGTAGCAGTAGGTTTAAGGTTGTGGATATCTGCACCAGAGATACCAAGCTCTCAGCACTGAGTGAAACAGTCATCAAGTGGTATTAAGTTTCCCTACCTGCTAAATTGGACTTTAATTTAAGTCTTTGCACTAGTCTGGAGGTGGCTAGTGGTATCCAGACAGTATTCGCTTTCTTTGCTACACAGTTTCATGCTGCTTGCCAAACCGCTCTCCCTGTGGGAGGTAGTATGGGTGGCTGGGACCCTGCTAACCCCTCCAGAGACAGGCACCAGCACTCAGCCTCTCACTTCGGTGTGCTCCACCCCTCAAGCTGTAATACTGCCTGCAAATGCATTAGCAATGTCCCCTTTTACAGGTTATATGGCAGGAGAGATGCTGGGTGTCAGGATAAGTTACCTGATTTTAGAAATCCTAAAATACAGGGACAGTAAGCTAGAGGTGAGGGCACCATATAGCAAACTCTACAGCCCAGAAAAAAAAACTAGTCTACAAACAGGAAGTTTCAAACATTGCGCTAATTCTTATTAACATGAGAAAAACATGACTGTCTGAACCATAGAAGACTATGTACAACTGCTCAAAAGCATGCACAATAAATGTCTCATTCTCTACATTTGTTGAAATGTTGAGTGAAATCTAGTGTTTTTGAAAAGGCATTCCATTGCTTTGCCTTATATGAGAGGTAGAACATTAAGGCTTTCTCTAATCAGACTTTTTCCCCTTAGAAAACTTAGGGTCATCTGGCAGTTCCATTACAGTTCTATATTAAAAGATGTCATAGCATCATCTTCTTCTTCTAAGTGACACTATAGAGATGGGAAAATTAAAAAAAAAGAACAAACCAAAATGAAATCCAATCCTGGTCTGTATGGCAAAGAAGGAGAAAGACTAGTAAATATGTTCTAATTTGCTAGCTTTTTCCTTTTTGTCTTCCTACTATCTGCTTTTAAAGTGTACTAAGTTGGTGTCTCTTCTCCCTCTGTTATTCAACAATTCCTGTTTAGTTCCAGGGGAGAATTCTGCTGGGAATCCTGCCAAGAGTTCACTTTGGGCAAGGCTAAAAACTGCTGATATTAGTCCTTCTCAAGGACTGAAACACCTAGCTTCAACAGTGTTCATACATCCAACCTGCATCATTTGCTTTAATGACCCCATATATTCATCGGTCTCCTTCTATTACACTACCTCCTGCAATGGTATTTCCATTGCTGTGGAATCTGAGGCTGGATTTTGTGCATCTTCAAAAACTTTGCAATTAAGTAGTCTGGCATAACATCTTGCCCCTAAAAACTATGTTGTTCAACTGGCTTCTTTATAAATGCTAAAGATATGGTGGACAACCTCCTTTTCCTCCTCTCAGTGATTTAATCAACTATTATGAATATAACACGTTGTCTGGATTCTTTCCTTTAAGCACTCATTTCAGCCCTGTCCCCAAATATCTATTTAAAGACTATGATCTATTATTTGCACGGCTTCAAGTTAGGGCAAAAACTGTACATGGCCAGCTGAAATATCTATAGCCTGTAGGTTTGCCTCAGGCTAAACCATCTCCTGTACTAGTAGTCAAAGCAAGTACCTTCTCATTTATTAAAGATGTGTTGCATTCACATATCTCCAGCAGCTGCTGTGGCTAACTGCATAAAAGATAAGCTACAGTCAACCAGTTTGGATGAGGTTCACATCAGACTTTTAGCTCCCATCTCAAAAAACAGGCTAGAAAAAAAACCACATATTTAGGGTGGGGTTTTTTTGTTTGTTTTTGTTATATGACCATCTGGAATTATTTAGGAATATCATCTGGAAATCAGGGCCTCAAAAAAGCAGGGATAATACAAACAGGCCCAAGTTCACAGATCTTTGGAACAGAGATCTCAGTCCAAGCATAGCACAATCAGAACACATAATGTAAGGTCATGGTAAAAGCTTGCCCTTTAGGCCACTGTTCCTAATTTACCCATTTGGATTTAAAGATTACTGCGGACACAGCAAAGTAATTTCCACAATTATATGTAGTATCATATTCAGCATATAAGAGAACATTGTGCTGTATTTCAGTGATCCAAGCACTACTATTCAGCACATCAATATTCTTCAACCTAATTGCTACAAAACAGAAATAATGCACCAGATTCATAGGCAAACAGCTGGAACATTTCTAAGTCTCTTTCAGGAGAGGACACCACAAATCACACAGCTTTACCATAGTGTCATCCTGTGGACTTCAAGATAGCTCCACACAGACTGAAAGTCAGACAGGCCCAGGCCCGAAGCTGAGAAGGTCCCACAGCCCCCTTTCTGGAGGTGGTATGCTGGAAGCCAGCACTGACTGAAGACTTAGCTGGTTTTTCCCCACTTTGTCCCTTTCAAATTCAGTGGTTTCTAGCTCACACAGAGACAGTATTCTAATATTCACACTGCTATGACTAGAAGGTAGAAGTATATTTAACTTCTTCCTCAGAACTTATTCTTAATGTCCCCATTTCTGCTCTGGTGTTTCTCATGCCAAGTCTTTAGGAATAGGTGGGATTTTCCTTTCTTACCAAGAGGCTACTCTCTAGGGCTACATGTTCTGTCAATAGAGCCCTAAATTGCTTTTAGAACCTTCTTCAAAATCCATCAACTTCATAAAGTATGCAAGTGCACAAGCCAACCAATCCAAAATTGCATAGGTTTGATAAGAAAATCACTACATGAACAGTAGTCTGCACAGTCTCCAGGTTAAAACACTCAGAATGACCTCAGGATGCTCCCAGAGCAGAACATTTATACCTACATGCCCTCTAGTCACAGGGTCTTGTTTTTATGGAAGAAACTGTTAAAAAAAATGTTTTTTAATTAAAAAAAAAAAACCAAATCCAACCCAGAAAACCTCCTTTGGTAGAGTTTCTATAGCCTTCCTGAGTATTCTATTTCAGCATCCAGCTATCTTTAGCTGAGAAGGTCTCTCAGCACCTCAACTGAGAACACTGTTATTTCGATTTACCTGATAAGGAAACCTGGTAACCTGATGCTGGAAAAAGCCTCAAATTTAACAGCTCAACATTCCTAAAATATGTAGTTTTCTGAAAATGCTAAAGTGCACATTTAATAGAACAGACACACATTCTATGTGAACAAGACCTGCTTGCAGGAGTTGAGGATCTGGTCCTTAGCCCTGGAAGGGCATGGGGGGGAAATTAAATTCTTTGTGTTAATTCAAGTGTAGTTTGTCATGAATAAGATACAGAGAGACCAATGATACCCCTGCAAGAAGAGCAAAAGGCAAAGATAAAGCTAGAGAGAAAACTACTTGATTAATTTCAAAGCAGAAAATATTTATCTTTTGATAGTTCTGCAATAGTAACTTTTCCTCTGTTGTCCAGGATGACTAATATACTACAGATACTATATTTTATCTGATGGATACAGACTCAGTACAGTGAGAGCTACTCCTTGCAGTTCTATTGAAGAGGTGCATACTGATAAACCTTGAGATGGTCTTGTTCTGAAGTTCAGGCAAACCAGAAATCAGCTTACTCATAAAAAGGCAGCTCTTAAATAATTGTGTACGGCAATCTTATGCATAAACTAGTTTGTAGTAAGCTGAAATTTTACCAGTGTTCTTGCTGACACAATCTGGTTTCAAGTCATGCAAGTCAGAGTCAGAATTAGAACAATGACTTTAATATGTTAAGAAACTAGAGTTGCATTATATCATTTTCTTTAGCTAAATATGTATTTCAAATTAAAGAGGACAGTATTAAGAAGTGGGTTTTCACAGTTCTTGTCTCTTCTTCAGCCTATGTATTTTTTCTTCAGTGTTATGGCCAAGAGCCTATACTAGAAGCTGGATTAATTTCTCAGCTCTGCAGTTTAATTCCGGGGAGGCCTCTATCAGTCATTTAACCTTTTTTAAGCTGGGTTCTCAATTACTTCTGTATCTGTCAACTCAATTTCTCTGTCTCTGAAGAGCAGTGATAGTACTTAGCACATCTTGCTTTTGTTTATACACCAAATAGCAAATCTTTTGAGCAAGGACTGATTCTTAACATGTATCAATACAGCATTTGTCATGATGAGGTCCTGGTAGATGGCTAAACCAAACAAAACACCTCAACTTCCTTTCCCTCCACAACCACAAGAAATGCCAAAATGATATTTGATTATGCATTATGAATTTTTTTCAGTCACATTTTTTTCCCTGCAGTATCTTCCAGCATCGTTTTACGTGAAAGAAGGCAGCAAATCTTACAGCAAAACACAGGGAGGGCTTCATTCATCAACCACCAAGCTCCAGTTCACCTCCTTGCAGAAGCTGCAAACCAGGTTTTTGTATGGATGCAGTGGAGGAAATCCTGGTCAGCAGAACCGAGTCACCATCCATGTTTCCGAAGAATCAAATATAGAAGTAGCTTTTGCACTGAAGGAAGTGCAGGACCAATGATTTTGAGTGATTTTAAAAGATGACCCACCTGCTTCTTGTGCACAAAAGCAGAACATATTTTCTAACCCCAATACATATGACAACCCAGAAGGTGATCAAGGTATGCCAAAGGTAGAAGATCTGCCACTGATTCATACCCTGCCCTCACTATGGCCATTGTGGCAGAACTATACAATAACAGTCTGGGGTCCACAACAGATGAGAGGACCTAAGTGGCCCTCCTGGCTTTATTCCCCAGCTTAGATGGCAAAAGAAATAGCCTAGTTAACAATATTTAGCCTAACATAAGCTTCTGGCTACAAAGACAGAATTTTCTATAGACACTGCTGCTCTCCATCATACAGTAGAGGAATTGCAATCACTTGGGCTTGTTGCAGATTGCTCCTGACAGCAGCGTGATTTAAGAGCTCAGGCATACCTGAGATACTCCACAAAGTACCTATTTAACCAATATTTTCTAAAGACAACTACACATCTGTCCTGTTCAAATCTCTACATCTTTCATTTCCACTTGTTACTGTGCCTTGGACCCTCACAGTTTTTCAAGAGAACAAGCCCTTGCCTTTCAGGACTATGATTATAATCATTTAACAAAAAGGCTAAAAAAGTGAAGGATATGTGTGGCCTCTTTTCCAAAGGAGACACTTGACTCCTTTCATCAAATTCATAGAAAAACAGTAACCTGAATTTTCAATGTCACAACTTCAATTTCCAATTGATCTGGCAAATCTAGAGAGACACAGAAAAGAAGGGTGTCTCATGACTCCTTAAAATAAGCCCCTAGTTTCCATTCCAATACTAGCATTCCAAAAAATACCACACTACATCCACACTAGAAATCAAATTCCATTGTTAACACATGAAATTCTTATCTAGCTCAAACAAAAATCTCTTTCCAAATATTCCACCACATGACACAAATCACAGACAAAAGCCTGAGGCAGGCACACAAATTCTAAGAATGAGCAAAAATACCTCTTAAATTTTACAATCTAATATTGCAAGAATTTGTAAAAATATATAAAAAGTTACCATGTAATTTTGCCAAGATAATTTTCTGTGAACTTCCACTTTTTCCTCATGCCAGAGTCTGTGCAGTTATTTTCTAATTTTTTTTTTTAAACTCCTATCAGAAATTAATATGGCTCATCAAAGCAGCTTTGGTGTGATGGTTCTGCACTAAGATAATACCCCATGTATAATAATTTACATTAAATCTTTTTGCTAAATACATATTGTTCCCATCAGTGAACAAACAGCCTATCCAAACATCCAGATAATTTGTTTTAACAACATGTTACTGTTCTCGGGTAATGCAACAAAGCAGGCAATCACAGATGAGCGAGCAATATGCCAATAAAATTGAAAGAAATAAATTAGTATCATGGTAACACATGTGTCTTCACAATTAATAAATTCCACTCCATCAGTCTGTGATTTAATTATGCATTATGTATAGGGCTACCATGAATCATTCATGTATTCTGTTAACTAAATGGCTAGATACAAAGCTTATGATGAGAATATTTACATAAGTGTTCATGAAGAGTAGGATCCTTAATTAATTTTTAGTTCCTAGGGGTTTTGTTGGAGGGAAAAGGGGTCTTTTGGGGGGTTTCCTAGGTGTTTTGTTCTGGTTTGGGCTTTGGTTTTTTTTATAAAATGGATGAACATTTTGGCCAGACAACACCATTTTCTGTACAGTTCAGATGTAATGAAGTGAGTTTTACTGCAATAGTACATAGCTAAGAGTACTAAGCAATTCCTTAATGTGCTCCTTTTCGGGAAATCCAGCTCTGTCCATTATCTGTCAGCAGAACCTTAAATGAGGTTGCTCAAAGTCCTGTGGTCTCTTGTGTCCCTGTGGTCTCCTCCTTCTCCTCACACTCTATTGCTCCTTTCTGTCAAGAACCATCTCTATCAGGACTTCCCATCTCTTGACAAATTGACAGAGCTGCAGATTAAGATGTAATGCTTCCTGCAGAGGAGGAAGGCACGTATAACGGGAGCAGAACGCCATGCAGGAAATCAGGACTATACAACTTGCATCTACAGCAGTGGAAAAGAGTAATACTCATTCTCTGCTCAGAGGAATTATTCTCTCCCTTGCTCTCAGGCCTAATGAAGAGATGTGCCCTTTTGCATTGCCTGCTTTAAAGATTATTTTGATTTAAGAGTATTTTGCTTAACTATAGTGAGTTATAGATGAAACTCAGCAACAAACACTGATACAAGGACATGTGACTATTCAGGGTTTGCTGCTTATCACTAAGACCAAAGGTATCTGAAATCACAGCAAAATTCAACAGGATCAGGTATTTTAAGAAGCAGGAAACCCTTGCAAAGGCAAAATAAGAGCATAAGGCCTCCTCCATATATCACTCATTGCGGATTTTCCTCTAGTCCTATTAGACTAAAACTTCTGAACAATTACGTGAAGACAAAGATGGTCTTTTTCCTGAAGCTACTTAATACAATTCTACTATTTCCCTTTAACAACTATTTTATGAATATGGCATGGACAAAGGGTTCTGAAATTTCAGTCATATGATAAATTGTTGGATATTTCTAGATGTCTTTTGAAGTTTACCCAGATTCGTCCTCTCATTTCCAGTGAATTTTCCTGAATAGTACAAGAAAAAAAAGCCGTGACTCCATCAGTCCTTGACTGACGCTGCTAGCCTAAGAAGCTTTAGAGCCTGTAATATTAAACTCAGCAGTAAAATGCCTTGAGTGAACATTACTTATGTATTTAAACAGGAACCTAGGGGAGAACTTGGCTGCAGTTGAACTTGGATTTGTTGACTTTCATTTGTCCAGAAATACTAGGATGTACTACCAAATACATCCTGCCCCTAGTTGCAAGGTAGAAATATAGTCTGCTCTGACTCTCCACTCAGGCAGTTTTATCTGAAACACACTGTTTTAAAAGAACACTCCAGATCCTTATATGGTACATTGCATCTGGCATAAGCAATCTGCAGCATGTCCTAATATAGAACTCCGCCATCTTTAAGGTTCCAGTACTGCCTGCAAAGTAAATAGTCTCCTGCAAGTCTCCAGAGAGGTGGTAGCAGGAAACCACTTCCCCTTTCACCACAAAATCAGGTTTTCTTTCCTGATATTCCTGAAGCTATCATCCTGCACAGCCCCTCTAGTCCTGCAGGAAGCAAATGAACAGAACATCCCTCACTCTTCCACTGCTGGTCTTCTCAGTAGATGCACTGCGAGCAACAGCTTGGTGGACTCGCTCCAGTTACAGTCAGCTAGTAAAGGATGGCTCCTGAGTCTACAGAAGCATTATAGAAGATAAAGCAAAAGACCATTCACCAGTTGCTGTTCCTGTTTTCTCTCCCACATCTGGTTAAAATTGTGTAAGGAGTCCTCCAGCTGAGAGGAGTTCTTGGGTGAGCATCATCCATTGTGACACAAAATATAGAAGAAACAGATACTGCTGAGGCCACTTTGCAGTGTTTCCTGCTTTACACAATAAACTAAACACATCAAAAGGCCGTACATGTTCACATCTAGGAACTATACTCCGACTCATTGCCAGTTTAAGGGTGGGGGGGAACCCCTATGTGTGTTTATTAAAAGTTGCAGAGCTAGTGTCAGATGACAGTAATAATTGCAACTGTGTAACTGCTGCACAGAGCCTGGAGGATCAGGAGCAATTTTATACACTGAAAAAGAAGCTATTACTTTGGGAGATGGAGTGAAAAATGTAGCTGTTATCAATAGGATACATATTTGGAGATTCCAGGATTATCTAGTTCCAGGTTCTAGGAAACCCTAAGGTTAAATCCAGTTTGAGCACTTCAAAGTCTGAGGAATGCAGGCAGCATCTTTTCTTCAACAGCCTGGTCCTTGAAGGAACAAAGCCTAAGTTCACCATGAGAATGTTCCTGCAGGTACCTCTGGAAACACTCAAACCATGAGACTCAATGCAGGACTGTGAGACAAAAGAACATTTTGAGTATCTGGAAAGGATTCAAAACACAACCAATGTGCTATGGGGACACAATAACTAGAAGGGGATTGGACTGATAGCAATTTCCAAGGCTCAGTTTGTGTCAATATTCATCGGTGCAATGCCCAATGGATCATTGCAGTGCTCAAGTTAAGAACTTCTTTAACTAACAAGGAAATCCAAAGGTGAGGTTAGTTCATAGCCACATAAGTTTTGGAGGTTTTTTATCATTTTCAATCTACTTCTGTCTACTTGTAGTGTTTACCTGTGATTAATAAATCCATATATTTTCAGCAAACTATTTCTGCTGCTGTCTTTTGAAAGGCTGGATCTTGGAATCCTTTCCAGAACTACAAGAGGGATCAACTCTATCTGGGCCTGCAGGAGGCAGTATCTCGCTACTCAACAGAGGTGCTGTGTGCTCAAGCAGTACATTATAAAAACAGAGGGAAGACTGCAGCTTAAGGAAAGACATGGAACTGGAAAAGGCAAAGTTTCCTCACAAAAGAAGGAAACATACACATCCAGACCAATAAGACCAATTTCAACTGCAGAACATACAACTCCTTTCAACCAGTTTCTGTTGTGTTGTTGAAAAGGCAAAACACCCAGCCTTTTTTTACAGGATGCAGCAGAAAGCCTTGTTCAGTTCTATAGGCAACCAATGAAAAATCCTGACAGAGAAGAAGAAACAGAATGAACTGGCCCTTGCAAAGTCAACACTTTTCTCCACTTTACCATTGCCATCATGGATGTTAACTTGCCCTTCAACTCCATGGTCCCTACTCATTCCTCTTTTATAGAGGGGGATAAAGGGGACAGCAGTAAATTTAATAAAGTGTTATGTCCATTGCCTCCTTGTTCTAGTTCTGCTCTCTCTCCATCATCACCTTGGTTCCACAAATCTTTTCAGTTTGTTTTAATAACACTGCAATTATCATTTATGATTAATCCCATCCACAGTGGAAAACTGCAATCAAAGTTTCTTGCTGGAGGGGATGTTGTACTTAGTACAGTGTAAAAAATTTGTAATGCATACTGACATGCAATACAAGTCTTGGGGGACGGTATCAAAAATGAGATATCTGGATTCTTTGGGGCAATAGGGTAAGGTACAAATGGACCAGGATTTCTGCTTCATCTGGACCCATGAAGCTTTTTGTTTTTTGAACATTGCTGTTCTGAGTCCATATATAAGAGGATCGGATTTTCATCCCCATTAAGGTGTTGACATGTATAGCTTTAGTTATGGTGGGTAGGGCATGAGACAAAAGTTTTCATATTGTGATGTCTCAGCAGTCCCTAAATTCAAGCATGAGGAAACTGGCAACACCTGGATTACAGGAAAGCTGAAAAGGTGTCAAAGAGAAAGCACTCACAAGGCAACACTTATACTCCTAAAAACCTTCTCCCTCATTACTGAGAAAAATTAAATGTAGTTTGTGCCCAGTAGCTACATGAATTTAGGAAAATTTTCTTAAAAGGAAGATATAACAGACACATTCCACAGAAAATGGTTTGTTACCTACTGTGAGGAATAAAAGTTGCCTACAATATGCTCATGCTTCGTACTAGATCATTGTACAATTTCAGTCCTGTCCAAATATTTAAATAAAATATTTTAGTGTGTAGATATTTCTAAACAGCTTTGGACAATATCTCTAGTGTGCACTGAAGCACAGGAAATTTTTTTCT
Source organism: Atrichornis clamosus (assembly GCA_013400975.1). NCBI lineage: Eukaryota > Metazoa > Chordata > Aves > Passeriformes > Menuridae > Atrichornis > Atrichornis clamosus. The sequence continues at coordinate 51,342 of WBMZ01000725.1, read as the reverse complement.
AGACCAGTTGAAAGACTCAGTAGATAAATCCTAGAGAATTGTCTTTAGTTGTACCAGTTCAGAAGCATGGGATCTCCAGCTTCCTGGGATGCCTTGAAGCATAAGAGCAATGTGTCTCAGCGTATTAGAGAAGGGAAAATGGAGGAAGAAGCTTGACAGTTTTCTGGCTAGACTTAGCCTATGTGTATTATGCCAAGTCTGCTCTAGAAAATCACTTTAGTAAAAGGCTTCTTTATGTTTCTGAACTAGTATGGTTTCATGAAATATTAAAGATCAGCCGTCAAAAGGGAACATGTCAGTACTAACATTCCTCTCCCATACAGAAACATCCCACAGTTAAGTGACATGACATTAATGTCACATTCTTACCCTATTCCTTTCCCATGACTGCCTGCTGCCTGGGCCTTTAGAGAAGTCCCAGCCTGGTTTTGAGGGTCTGTTGTTTCCTGAACCCTTGTGGAGGAGAGAGGTGGATGTGGAGTAGGAGAAATTTTCTAGCATAAGTAAATTATTTCAACTGATGAGAGCTATGAAATCTGAGACACTGCAGTTGTACTGAAACATTTTGAGGGACCAAGCAATACACTGGCAGATGGTATTTAACTTGCATGAGTTCAAGCTAATACACACTGGCAAAAAAAAATCTTAACTTCTCATGTACATGATGAGTTGCAAACACAGAGGGAAGCCTTTCAGAGGAACAGAGGCAGAGGAGTCACCCTGAAAATCACAGTAAAGTTGCCTACTCTCTTCCCCATCAGAAGAGCTACCAAAGCAGACAGCTTCCCTCTTTCTTGGCTCTCTTTAGCAACAATTAGAAACTATCCACACACAGATAGGCAGCTTCTAAATCAAAGTGTCATCTGAAATACCCAGCTCAATCTTCCCTCTGGAAACACAGAGAAGAAACTAGGGAAAGCAGATCTGGGAAGATGAGTGGAGTCAAAAGGGGCTGCACAGGAACATTATTTTTGTCTGTTAGTAGTCTGTGCTCTCTGCCACCACATAAAGGGTGCTCAAACAATACTCTTTACTTCCAGTGCATTTTTCGTGCAATGATTGAAAAACAGTCTCCTAAGGTCAGGAAAGGTTCACTAATGAAGTTAATGACAGAATGCAATAACGATTACACTGATTCATTCTTTTGAAGTAGAGCAAAATTCAGAACTAGAAGCAAATTTCCAAGATGCAAACCAATTTGGCATTACAGACTTCTAGTGTATTAAGAAACTAAAATCTGTTTAAAATAACTCAAATATGGTACATGGGATTTGGCATTTAAAAAGGACAGTTTCCACAAAGCAGCATTCATACAAATTACGTTATCACACACGCAAAGCGGAAGCCAACATCTCCCTCTCATGATTAAAGGTCACCAGCACCCACTACATCTAGAAGCGGTTGTCAGTTTTATAATTAATCTGCGCTGACAGATCCATTAATTGGAGCAGATCACAGTGCCCAAGCAATGTAGGTCACAATGTTTTAACAATACCAATACAAAGCAGTCAATGCTTCAAATGACCTCATGAAACAGCCATTTCTTTTACAAAAAAGGCTTCCACAAAGTAAAATCCTTGCACCTTTCTCCCTTTCATTGCAGTCTCATATCATAAGGAAAGATCAAGCTGAGGGCAGATGTGGGAAAAAGTCATTTGCTATGCTGGTAAATGGTAGAGGCAAACGCTGCACTGTCAGTTGCAATTTAATCTTACAAACTGTTTCATTGGAAATTTTATGTATAGCAATAAGATTTCCCTGCTGCACCAAAAATAAATCTGTCCATCCAATTACCAGCAAATTATCAACCGTTAACTTCATTAGTGAACAGTAATTTTTTCCTATCCCACAGGAGGAAGGGAAGCTAGAAAAATCCTACCCTGCCTGACTTGAGTGCAGTTACAGGGAAGTTGTTTCCAATTAATGACACTTCACGTGCCCAGAGTGAGTTCCCAGGTCACTAGAGTGGCTTTGAAAGTAACACAAAACCATGGAAACCTGGGATGGCAAAACAAGCTCTGAAGGGAGTAACACTATTGAGTCATACATACGTACAGGTTCTCTGCTGCCGGCTCTGATGCAGGTTTCTTATGTCACCCTGCAGAGACATTGGTTGGTGCTGGCCTGAGGGCACGGCTCCCTGCAATGCAAAGACATGCTCTGACTCTCAAAATACACTTGGGCTGCTCTAAACAGCCCCAAAGGTGAAAGTTTAGTTGGAGCAAGTTTGAAAGTAAAACACTTGGAATCAAAGCTCCAAGTGCTTTATGGACATCTAACCCCTATCAGTTCCTTGGAGAAAATAGATATTACTAACTACAGACTAAGACACCAAAGCCAACCTTTGCACAAGTTTCCAGTCATTCCAAGCACTCCAGTTTTGCATGCTTGTTAAAAGCTGATATTTTATCATACACTAGAAGCTTTTTGGTCCTATGAATCACAGAGGCATCAGGCTGTATATTCTTGATTGCCACCTACTGGCATTTTATGTATTAGACCAAGATTTACAAATATATACAAAACAGAAACTTGGCAGCTTCAGGTAATCTTTTCTGAAGTGCCCAGGGTAAATAATTTTCTAAACCCTAGCTTTTCTAAAGTACTGTGCAACAACAAAGAAAGCAATGAAGCTTCACAAAGCCATCACTTCATGACTAATTGAAAACATTATAAAATCAAAACCTGACTTTAAAAAGAATATAAAGATGCCCTTATAGGGGATGGGGGAGTTTCCTACCAATTATTATTTCATTGCATGAAAAGTCCCTCTTCTTGCTCTATTGTATTAGAAATTTGAAACTTTCAAGCTTTAATCTGAGTTGGAGCCCACTTAAAAGATCTGCAACACAAAGAGGTAGAACAAACAACACCTAAGATTTTTAGTAGCACTTTTCACCAGAAGATCAAGAGTACCATGACAAGTCTCCTCCTGCGCTGGGAATGCTCACTGAGAAGGGTTTCTGTATTTCACTTTGCATCTTAAAGGAAACTGGAATCCTCAATCCCACTCACCAGATACAGAACTGGACACAAGAAATGGGAATGGTTTACTCTAGGCTACCCAGCAAACCAGAGACATAACCAGGGTAAAATGCAGGTCATCTGTATTCACTCAACCACAGGACACATTCCCAACCAGAATCCAAACTACCTTCCCAGCAGAATGACTTCAGCAGTGATGGAACCACCCTTGTAGGACCCTCTGAAAGTAACTATCCTCTGCTAGGACATAACTTTGCAAGACTGTCACTATAGTCAGCTTTAAGAGGCCAATAGTGGCTTTTCAGAGTGCAAACCTGATTGCTTGCTGTCCTGCGTGTTACATTTCTCCAGACAGCTAGTCCCTCCTGGCATTCCACAGCTTCTTCCTAGGAATTTCTGCAGTGCTGAGTGTCAACAAGGCAATATATTAAGCTACTCAAAACATGAGGAATGAAATAAGATTGTCCAGGTCTTGCAGGTTTTCCGGTAAAACCATGCTCTCTGAAGAGGTCTTTTGGGCAATGCTGGAGGGACAAAATAAGAGTGTATTAAGGCTACACCAGGCTCATAATTTTGCTATGGCACCAATTAGGAAATAAATTCAGAAGTGATTGAAAACAAAAGTCAAAGTCAAGAGAGTGCAGATACACAAGATGAAAACTAATGATTTATATTTTCTTTTAATGAATCAAGACAGTGAGAGTTTTACAAAGTAAGAAGGAAATCAGTCTCTGTATTAAGTCATTCATGTAAAAAACCTTCAACATGGACTACAAACTGAAGTCCCAATTAGTAGGTTCCTTTTAGCATTACTGTCCAGCCTTAGCACTCAATTTCAGGTACTTATGCACCATAATACAAAGTAAATACTTAAATAGCAATATATGATACTCATAGTCCACACCCTTACACAAGTCACAATGATTTGCAAGTTTGAAACCTAGATCACACATCAATTCATTTCAAAATAAAGCATGGTCCCTTGTTGAAAAGAACAACATACTTTGAGATGTATGCAACCATAAATGGCCAGTTCTCCTAGTAGCATTTTCAATTGATATCAGCTTTAGCATATATGCCAGGTTTTTATGTCTGGCATGCTTAATGTTTATGTGCTTTTTGTTTTAATTAATTATTTGCCAGTAACCAGTAGCGATACTTGACAGAATTCCTAGGAAGAACAAATCTTAATTTTTTAATTTGCTTATTTTTAAGTGAGCTAAGTAAATCAAGAATCAGTATTTGAAAAACATTTTTCACACTTGAAATCTACAAATTCTTTTCAGCAGAAGCCCAGACCTTTGAGACAATAGTTTCCTGAACACCACAAAGACTAAAACTAGAAATACTACACAATTAGATAACTCCCCTTTACAAGCTACCTCAATCAAACTGATAAACCAGCATTTCCTTCTGCCAGAGTAACAAGCTGAAAATGTTCTCTCTGTATTTTTCTCCAAATCTCTGCTTTCTAGTCAAAAGATTTTTTTTTTTTGAGGGGCAAGAAGCAGAAAGAACAACAGTTCCATGCCAGCACAGTACTTTTCTTCTTTAACCAGTGGTCAGACTGTACTCCAAATGACAGCAGTTTCCAATAGAAAGGTGCTTTAAAGAAATAGGCCACATTACAAAATTCTAGTAGCCACCCAGGCTATCTGCTGCTTAATGATGACATTCACATTGCCTGCCAGACAGAACATGGATCAGGATCTTTGTCAAGTCACTGGGCTGAAAGCAAGCTTATAGATAGAATTAAGACACAAATATTACATTCCGAACCAGACTTTCTAAAGAACAATTTCACCCAGGCTTTGCAATCAGTTCACTTCTAGTTTGGAAGAAAGAAAATAAATCATTACTTATTTGCTCTACTTTTATTATTTTCCTGCCAACCTCTCTGTAATCTCACAAGACTCCCTGCATTATGTAACTGTCCAAGCTATTCTTCCCTGTCTCTCTTTTCTCAGCAAATCAGGTAGAAACTGGTGGGTAAAACATCAAATTTATCTTTGGTACTCAATAATAGCCAACTTATTTTCAAAGACTAAAGGTTGGAGCATATACTTATATGTATTCTAGATCAAAAAGTTAACAACAGTTGATGTGATGAGAGTTTTCATTATTTGCTCTCCTAACAGGAGAGGGGGAACAGACTTCAATATTACAATCATCCCACACAAGACTTCATTGAATAAAAATACAGAGAGGTTATACAATACAGGCCTCTGTATTGACCCATACACATTTAGGCTAAAATCAGGAGTTAGCCAAGTTACTTGGCTATTATAGAGAGAGAAGTCTGGGAGCTTCCTGTATGAGCCATAGAAGACAGTACTGACTTACTGTCTTAACTACATTTTTGAAGATTTATTAACAGAGAAAGCCATGAAGCCAGATACAGTCTCCAAAAAAGAATTTGAGACAACAGAATATAACCACTTTAATTAGATATTATGCAAGTAGCTGAATGACACTGCAGTGCACAATTAACTATAGATTCTCACCTACCTCTAAATTTCATGTTTGGGCAGGGGTCTCTCACTTTACAGAGATAGTCTTGATAACGGCAAAAGACAAAAGCAAAAAAAGCATAAGGAATGTGCTCCCAGATGACAGTGGGGAAACCAACTGGAAAAAAAATTGAAAGGCCTCAATTTCTTTCAGCTGCTAAGGGATATATATCACTCCAGACTGGACATAGGCAGCTTTGACCACGAGAAATATCATAAAACCAGAGTTACAAACTAAAGGTGTCAGAATCAGATCACGTCAAGACCACGCTGACTTTAGTGAGGTAGGTGTGGTAGGTATGGCCTAACTGAACACCTGGCTGTTTCAGAATAAGGATTCAGAAAAACCAAGCAAAGAGAGAGATACAGCTCCACTTGCACAAGCCAAGCCCTGGTTGTATTCTGCCAGTGCTACTCAACCACTCTGTGACTACTCTAGAAGTCTCCTCCTTTACAAATACTTTCCTTTGACTAGGCTACCATTCAGTTATTCCAGAAACACAGATCCTAGATAGCTTCTGATCAAAGACATCATAGGAAAGATGCAGACAGCTAGATAGGTGTTGTACACAACTGCATTTTACTCTGCATAGACACAGTATCCACTGATCTAACACCAGCTATCCTGTTACGTGACCACAGCCCAGGCAAAGTAAAACCTGTGCTGCTACAGGGGCAATGGATTTCACAAGGGGCCCAGGTTCCAGAAAGCTCTTCTGAGGTACACATATACAGATATGTTGACAAACACTCCCACTCAGCCTGGCCTCAAGGCAGCTCTCTAAGCATCCAGACCCCAGATGTGTTTCTTAACCAATTACAGGATTCTCTGTAAGCTGGGAAGCAAAGAGTACAAGTTTCTCAAGTCCTTCTGTTGTGCTATGCATAGAGACCCTCAAGGAAAGCCAAGAAAACCTCTCCTGCTGTGAAGTCCTTAAATATATCAAGGCAAGACAAATAAAGATTGCTATTCATATTCCTGAGAGCAGGAAACAGACACAAAAGAAAAGTCTTGGTCCCACCAGAGTCCTTTGGCAGCCTCAACAGATGCTGTCAGGTCTCCCAAGTCCTAGAACAATGCTTCTCTTCCAAGAGAGACCATCAGGCAATCACCTGAACCCTGTTAAGCTCCCAACTACACAGCCAATATCATAATCAGACCAAAACTAAATCTAAACTCAGAAACAAGCAATTTCCTTCCTCTGCATTACTACTAAAGGAAGCAGGAAGGACTTTTGTGCACACATCTATCCGTAGATGGTGCGGTGCACACCCAAGTGGAATATGGATTCCTTTCTAGTGATTACTTGTAGTTTTTCTTCTGGAGGGGTGGAAATATTTTTTTTTAAAGTCTAAATTCCAGAAAGACAACACTCATGATGTTGGATGCTAGTCTGTAAAAGCAGAGGAGCATCTGACAGGCTGGGTTCTTAATCTAAATGATCCACACTGACAACTGACAGTCCTTTCAATGAAGAAGCACCTGAGTACTTAATAACAGAGAATTAAAAATCTGACAATAGGTGAAGTACTTGCTCAGGCATTAGTAAGGAAACAGAGTGACACCTTACATGAAAAGCTACCTGAATGCCATTTAAACTTGTCAAATTGCAGAAAAATAGAACTTCAAACTGATAAAATCAAGATTATTCATTATGTGAACTAATGCCTAATTTTCTTAAATTGCATCCATTTTACACAAGTTAAAACAAGAGATCTTCTGTCTCCAGTTTGCTGGAGCAAACTACTCAGCACTGCCAGGAACTACTGTAATGCATGCTCAGATCCTACAGCAAGAAGACACCAAACCAAACAGCCTTTCTGACCTCCTGTAAAACACAGATCATACTAGTCCCTAAATGAAGTCCCTGATTTGACTAGAGCATGCTGTCAAGGAAGAGTGAAATTGCCAGTGACTAAAAATCCATTACAACCCTTAGTAAAACACTCCAGTGGTTAATTAGCCTCATTCTTTTCAAACACAGCTCTTTCTTCTAGTCTAAAATTGTCCAGCTGTTACTTCCAGCCAGCAGCGATCACAACACACTTGTCAGCTAAATTGAAGACCATTTCTGGTCCTTATATAGGTGCTTATAGACTGGTCAAGCCAGCTTTAAACTTCTGCTAAGGTAAAGCAGGTTGTGCTCTTAGAGCATGCCACTAAAGGACATTTTTTCAGACCTTTTAATCATTCTGACATTGCCTCTGATCCTCCTCCAATTATCAGCATCCTTCTAGCACTCTTGAAAACAAGACCCAGGCATACTACCACAAAAGCAATTGCACCAGTGACAAAGGCATTACCTCTAGCATTTTATTTAAAAATCCCTTGTTTTCACACCAAAAAGACCTCATTAATCCTTGTGGTAACTTAGGAACTGGTTATTCAGCAAATGCCTCAAGTCTCTCTCAGAGTCTAACCCTTCCCAAAAGGGTCTCCCACTCTGCAACCATGACCTCCTTAGTTCCTAGATGCCAAATCTAACTTTTAGCCCTATTACAAAGCTCCACATTTGCTTGTTTACATTTTTCTATATGGTACTACTGGTTTGGAAAACTGGAGTCACAGAATACCATCTTCATTGTTGGCACAAGACTTTGGACAGCATTTCTGCAGACTTTAATCACTAATGGTCTGGGGGTTTATTCCATATTCACATAATTAAAAAGTATTGGACAACAGAGCTAGGAACCAAACGCTGCAGGACTTTACTAGAAACACATATGTTCAGCAATGATTTCTTGTTAATCATCACATTTAGAGACCTGTCACAGCTGGTCAGTTGGTAATATCACTAGGGTGTACTATGCTAGTTCTGTATCACTTTTTTCCAAGATGTTCTGTGGTAGCAAGTCAACTGCTTTAGAGATGTCTAGAGAATTTCCTTTAATCAACTAAATTTATCAAAAGAGATATCAAGTTAGTTTGACAGGATCTCTTTTCCATAATCCCAACTTGACTGACATTAATTATATTACTCTTTTTAACTCTTTGCTACTCAAATCCCTTAATCAGCCATTTCATTATTTTGCCCGGGATAAACATCAAGTTGACAGGGCTATAATTACCGGATTTGTCTTGTTTTCCCTTTTTATGCATTGGTACAACATTAGGTTTCTTCCAGGCTTCTGGAACCCCACCACAGATCCAGGAACGAACATCATCAGTGTCACAGAGACAGACATGCCATCATTTTAAAAACTGCTTATGGATGCACAAGGTAAATTGGTTCCAGCACCTACATACCTGTCACAGGAAGTGCATCGTGCATCTCTCACTGAAGCACAACTCAGCCAAGACCAAACACCACAAAAGGACAAGTTAAAATGCTAGGTGGTAGGTGTCTCAATCTAGCATGCTTTCAAGGACTTAAATTATTGCCACAGCATTTCAAGACTTTGAGAGGAAAGCCCTCTGCAACTGCCTCCTGACTTATCCATCCAACAGAAGCAGGGAGAGGACCCCTGAAATGCTGCCTTGCTTTGCATGGTTTGATCAGAGACTGCATATCAGAGCAACTGTGAGAACTGTGCACAAGTGAGCACATTTGGGAGAGTGGTAACAACTCATTACTGTGAGCAGAGATGCTGTTTGCTCAAGCCTTCCAGGCATGGGCCCTAATTGAAATCAATGCTGAACTCTCAAAGTCAGGAGATACAGAAGCTTAAAGATGTCAGCAAAATCTTACTCTTAATGAAAAAAAGATTAGACAAGTGAAAACCAGGCTACAAAGAGGCTAGAGGGCCTAGATGGAAGTGATGGTTGATATAAGAGATGGGGACATGTCAAAAAGTAAGAGGCATTACAGAAGGGCAATAAGGCAGCAGAGGAGAAAGAAGCAGTTAACATGGAAAGGATGGTGGAGGAGAAAGATATTAAATGGATGCTACCACTGCAAAGCCAGATGTAATTGCCTGAAATCATGTTTCAACAGTCCCCTCCCAGCCTGCTTCAGTCAGCTTTCACAGCCTTTGCTCAGTGCTGTCAAGCTCCATCCGACTGCACAGAGGGGAACAAATATTATAGGCAGCAAAAAAATGAAACAGGGAGCTTTTAGGACCAAAACCTGGATCTCCTTACCAGTCTGCACTCATGTGACTGTAGCTGCTCTGCTCTCCAGGGCAGTAATACAACCTGTGTTAACACTGGGCAGAGCCAGAACATTTGACTCTGACAAAAATGGTAGACAACAAAAGTCTTATTGGTGGAGGTGCTGTAGGTCAAGCTTCTTATTTGCCTCCTGACAGAAGCAGCATGGTGTTGTGTGTTCTGAAGAGGGAGGTCACTAACCCAAGAAGCTTCATCATTTCAAAGAACCACTCTCACCCTTAAAAGCAACCTTGGACTTTTAAGATAGATTGAAGAACAAGGTTGTACATTTCCAATCTTATCCTGCTGCATTGCCCAAATTAATTTTGGTAGAAAAAGGGAAAAGGGAGGAATAACATTTCTACCTCAGAAAAAAAAGCAGGATCCTGAGCAGTGAGGCAGTTTGGGAAAGAAAAGAAGAGGGGTATATTTTGAAAGTACATGGATAACTGTACTTAATGGCAGTCACCTGACAGCACAAGGCCTTCAACTGCAAGGCTGACAACACTGGCAAGGGAATGCCAGCTGTGCCTTGCTTTTGTGGCAACAGACACAAGCAAAAAAAAAAAGTATCATCAATTTACTAGGTTTAGTAAAACTTTATTGTGCTATGTTCAAAGCATATTTGCATGTATGTAAAACAATACCAAACCCATTGCAGACATGGCCAAGTTGGCTGGCAACTCAGAAGAGATGGCATAGCTAACAGCAACCAAGTTAAAATGTTGGGACTAAATCAAACTGACAGTGTCCCTTTAAGGGAACAAGCATACCCAAATAGGTCTATTTTTAAACCACTTTTGCAGAAGGCTGCTGCCATTTCTGACACTGTTACCAGCAGCCAAGACAGCATCTGTGGCAGCAATTTAATGGAGACAGTATAGTGGCAGGATGCTCCTCTACCTCCCTCCCCCAGCCTTGTCTCCGGAAAAGAGCAGTGAAGAGATTTTAATAAATTTTGTTCCCTGAAAAACTCCAAGCAAAGCAACCAGCATATAGTGCATTCATCAATGGAACAACAGTAGCAATGGCTATGCACACTCCGTGCTGATCTTTCAGGCAGTGGTGTTACTGTTAGTCAGACCACTTGTGGGTTTAATATCAAAGAAGAAGAGATACAGCAAGTTATCAGTATCTGTAAGGAGTGGGTGAGATGAAATCTACTGCAAGAGCCACAAGCTAGCAGCACACTTCAACTCCCAGTACAGACTGGTCTCTAGAAGACCTTTCCCTCTTCTTCTCCACCTAAACAAAATTCATTCATTTTTCAGAAAGCCTGTTAGGTGTTGGGGGGGGAAATCTGTTCCTTGCAGGGTGACTTAAAAGACACCACAATTTTTATATGTTCTTAAACTGATTTTGTTTATGGCTTCTGTGGTCATTCCTATACAATAATAGGAAACACAAGTCTGAAGAGGAGATGTAGAACACCTAGGCAAAAGACCTATTTTAAAATACTTGAGTCCATATACTAGGAGAAAAAAACCTGTACAAATCCTATAGCATAAAGTATTTTTCATCTCCCACTGTATTGAAAGTCAATTGATCTAGCTGATTCATTCAGAAGAAAAATCTAAGACATACTCCATGCATCAGAAAGGCTGTAGTTTTAGATTAGTAAGTTCATGTGACATAGCTCTTAAAACTTGCTCATTTGCATCCTTTAGTCTCACAAAACAGGGTAACAGCTGCTAAGTAACAACAGTCCTTCTGAGAGCCAGTAGTTGCACCCAATATTGGCAACATTTTAGGTTTTTGTACTAGGGAATACGGCATTAACTTGGGTCAAGCCATCTCTGCAATTCTTCAGATTTCCTTCACACCATGGAACACAATTTAATAGAGGCATAACCTCCCCAACACTTCCCCTTTTCCCATTAACAAATTTCTAACATTCCTGTGACACTTGAGCAAGTGTTTATGCAGCAAAGCACTAGCAGAGAGACATTTAAACTATCTTTCATACAGTTTTAACACCATGTGATCAGCAAACACTACAGATCACAGCAATACACAAACTGTAACTTCATTATCTACTGCAAAACTAGATGGCTACATGGATTGCAACGGTGTAGCACAGAGTTCATAAGGCATAAACCTTAAAAAGCATAATTTCCAGAGCAGAAAGTGCTCCCTTCTTCATTAACATCAAAATGTCACTAATAGTGCCACTAGACATCAAGCAGCATCCTTTTGAGAATCTGGCATCTTCTTCACTCCCAGCTTTCAGATGACTACAGCATTCAGCTGAATAGCTTTTTCAACAAATGACATGTCACAGCCTTGACACAAAAATACTTGCACCTTGTCAATCATTCACTCACCATCAAGTTCAAATGCTCATCTTCACAGAGATGAATTTGATCTGTACTGCAGTTAATGTTAAATATGGACTCTCAGAGGAGAAGATGAGTGTAAGTAAAAGTACAAAGTAAATGTGGCAAATCAGAAAAAATACCATGTCATTTGTACATTAAGTAGGCAACAGAACTTCTGTAGCAAGTAGACATTCAGGCACATGGAACAACAAAAGCAGAGTATTACATGACAAGGATGGAAATGTAAGCCGATATGGATGGTCTCCAATTTTAAACTGCTGACCTAGACGTCCCAGCCCAAAGGTTAGCTACTGTTTTATCTATCAAGGTTGTTACACTGCAACCATCACTATAATATAACACAGCCAGTCAGGTTCTTTATTGCCAGAGAGAAATCCATGTGTCATTTCCAACACCCCAGTTATTTCTTTGATAGATGTATAAAACAAAGCACCATTGTGCACAGCAAGTTGCCTGTGCTAGCCAAGGCATTATTCACCACTCCACTTAAACCAATTTAATCTGAACTGAAACGATGGTAAAAATTAAACAGAATTATTCAGGCAAAATAATTACTAACTTTTGTACCTAATCTCTCTGGGTCCATATCACAAAAATAATTCAAATATCTTAAAGATGCCCATGAGGAAAGAGCACAAGCCACCTAAAGATCTGGTCTGGGATTTTAAAAAGGTACAAAAGAATTAAATTCAAAAGAGCTGGTTTCTTAATCCTTGCAGGTCACTTCAGAAATAACAATCTTGGATGCCTGGAATGACAAGGAGAATGATCTCCACTGAATCTAGATGATAGTGGAATTGATAATAATGCAGGATAGGCCTTGTTAAATACTACCCTCTTACTGCTTTTCAGAGTCATTTTAGAGTTGTCTTGGCCTCATTCTCCCCTTCTCCTCCAGTGGGCTTTACACTGAATGATGTAGTGTTTCACAATTACATTTTCCAGTACAGCACTACTTTGATGTGATGTTTTTAACCAGCCTGTTCCCAGACTTTTCATAGTCCCCCCAAATCACTCAGAAGACACCTTAAACATCTGTGCATGCTATCTTCCATGGAGATCCTGTTGGGCCACCTCACATAGCTAGAACACAATTGAGTTTTTATCAGGTATGTCTCACTCTAGAGTTAAGGATTTGGATATATTATTCCTCATTTAACATTCTGCTGACTTCCTTTTATCTTGGTGCCAACCATCTTAGACAATAACAGATTAAACAAACTGGTCAGTCATCACACATCACCTAAGTTGGTATATAACAGTTCTAAGATTATTGATTCTTATAGATTTTAATATCCTATTGAACAGCCCAATGTGATTAACTCAATTTAATTCAATGCCACTCATTCACTGCTTTGAGCTCTTAACATCCACATGCTAGGTCAGCTGGATTTCTGTCTCCTCAGTTTTATTTTCATCCCTGTGTCACAGATCAGGGTACCCTATACAGTATTTGCAGTCAAAGACCTCAAAGAACCACCTCAAAAGCAGCAAGCTTCAATAAAGCAGAGTCTCTCCACTAAAGAAGGCTTCAAATAGTCCCTCTTTGAATGAAGGCGCTGCTGCTTTAATAAAAACCCCTACAGTGTCAGGTATTCCCAAGACCCTAGGCAATGGATAACCAGCAGGATGGACAGCCAGGACACATTGGGAGACTGCCTCCATGTTCAGTGACAGCAGATAAAAATCACAGACTCATCAAGGTTTGAAAAGACCTCCAAGATCGAGTCCAACCTTTGACCAAACACCACCATGACAATTAAACCATAGCACTAAGTGTTATATCCAGGCATTTCTTGAACACTTCCAGGGATGGTAACTCTACCACCTCCCTGGGAAGTCCACTCCAAAGCTTAACCACTCTTTCAGTAAAAAAAATTCTTCCTGATATCCAACCAGAACCTCCCCTGGTACAGCTTGAGGCTATGTCCTCATATCCTGTCACCAGCTGCCTGGGAGAAGAGACCGACCCCCATCTTGCTACAACCTCTTTTCAGGTAATTGTAGAGAATGGTAAGATTATCCTTGAGCCTTCTCCAGACTAAACAACCCCAGCTCCCTCAGTCCCTTGTCATATGACTTACTCCCTAGACTCTTATAGCAGCCTGCTCTTGTACTTCTTTTGGCATTTTGATCCTTTTTCCAAGCTACTTTGGGAAGGCTGGAGGCAGTACATATCCTCTTTTAACAGTGGTCTGTATGCACAGAGCTTCTTCCTGCTTTACTGTGCCAGTGCAACATAACCATATTTCCCATTCTAAATCCTTTTATCTAAAGACGTCTCTCGGATATGAACATTGGCATAAGGGACAGAAGGAACATAACAGCAAGTCCTGGAGCTCTTAAAGCAATGTATTTTTCTCCTGATTCTAAATGATTTTACTCTATCTCAGATTTTCATCACATTCCCTCAAATGGCAGGAACTGGCCCACCACTCGCTTTCATAGCATTGCCATTACTGCAAAGAAGCATCTCTTTTAATGGTGCCAGGGTTATTGCTCCAACAGAAAAAAAAAAGGATTGTGGTAGGGTGCCCATTTACCCACTGCTACCTCATTTCATCAGCCATTTATCAACACATTCTTCATTTGGAGAAATAAAATCAATGCTAAGTGGAGCTCTTTCAGTGCATTTAACTTCCCTGGCATGATACAGGTGGTAACACAGCTGAGATCAAACACTTTCATCTTTCCTCGAGAGCCAGCTTGGCTGCAGACTAGCTGCTTCTCAATTAGAGATTGCAATATTTCTGGCAAGGATTAAGTACGCTTTCTACAGCTCAGATTTGCCTCACTGTTGCTTTTTTTTACTTAAAGAACAATCACTTCCTTTTTACTAGATCATTCACCTTTTACCCAAGGTCCATAAGAAGAAAAAGGCCTGACTCAAGTTATGTATGAGACATAAATCCATGGAAAGCTTTAAGCAGATATGGAGACTAAAATTTTAGAACACTGATTCAGTGCTACAGTTTATAAATCCTGTCACACACTGCAATAAGCATTTCTCTGTTAGTTTCCTGAAAGAGAAGGGTTATAACTGCATTTTGAACAAAGACCAAGGAAGCTTCAGGAGACCTCCTGGCTTGTTGCTAAGTCATTTCTGTACCCTGAACATCTTTACTCCAAGCTTAATAACAACAGTTCCCCAACGAAAATTGCCTTGCACAGCAAATTTTACCAAGTTTCATTGCTTCAGATATCCATGAGGACAACAGAAAAGGAATTATCACTGTTCCAGTGCTTTGCAGCGAAAGAGTTATTGTAGTAACTTGTTCCACTTTCAGAATTCCTAATCCCTTTCTTGGTTTTATATTTAATATGTAATTTAATATGTAAAATTAGCTATCCCAGCTCTAGAAGGATTAGAGATCCTGGAATCAAAAGATTAGTAATGACTTATGTTCACATGGCACCATAAATGAGGTCTCTGTTATGGCTTGTAAGAATGGCTGATATAGAATCAAAACCTCAAAAGAAATCATACCAATGCAAACCTTTTCTTTTTGACAGGGCAGAGTATTTTATAATGTAAACCAAGGAACAAGGAAGCACTAGATATTCCTATCTTTGGCATAAGTTCCCCATGACCTCTTTAATGACACTTATTACATTTTGTGATTTAATATTGTAGTAGAATACTTCAGATCTTTATCTGTATTCACATCTAGCACTTCTCTACATCACCTGCAGGGTCCACAGGATGACAGAATGCCACTTTTAATTCATTTAAGCTTTTATACATTTCTGTTTGTTAGTATTTGCTTCAGTTGGTCACTCTTAGCAATTTGTCAACGCTTCACAAGAAATGATTCAAAATAACTCAGATGCCTAATTTTCCAGTTTAAAGCCAAATGACCTGTAGTCTCACTCACGATACTAAGATCAGTAACATTTGACTGACAGGTAACATACCAATTAACATATACAAGTGTTTAAAACACTACATACTGGAGACTTTTTTCCCCTCCCCATCCTTAGGCTAGCCTCTCATCCAGCCATGTACACATTGTTTTGCACTTTGTGAATTCCTAGTATGCATGTAGCTCAATAAATCAGCACTTATAAATCAGCCACAGCCTCTGTGTTGCATCCATCTTCCCACTCCCTGCCCTGAAATGCTTTGTCAGCAAAGGCTTGAGCTATTGGTTCTGCAGGTGTGTGTAGATCAATATTAAACATGTGGCAGTTTAGTCTGCAGTGCCTAATACCAGCTCTGCTCCACTGGTCATTCAGAGAGTGCAGTCACCTGGCTGAGATTACCAAGCACTCAACACTGACCAAAGTCACCAGTGTAACTCTTGTTGAGATACACAGGTCCTCCCTTAAGCACTGATTATATCGGCCAAGGACAAAAATGTTCCTTAAATTTAGTAAGTAGGACTATTAAAAGAAATACCAGATGGTTCAGAATAAGCTGTTGGGTTACAATTAAGAGCTCTTTCACCTGCTGAAAGCCACAAACCTTCTCTGTCCTGAAAACAGGCACATTTTGCTACCTCCATACTATGTAAAACTGTCAGTTTAATTTTTAATCTTGTCCACAGAAAAAAATGGGTACCCAAAACTCTCACTTCACTAGCTTTTGCTGATATTCAATGCAAAGTGGAATCAAAATTTTTTACATATTTTAGGTTGCACTTTGCCTGACACTTAAGGAAATAAAATTATGAAGCTGTTTAAAAGAAAGGAAAAACACACACCAGAGACCAGGCTGAAGCAGCCACAACTTCTCATATGCTATTTTCATCTCCAGAAGTAAGCCTGACTTAATTCCATCAACATTTCCTCTTACCCAAGAGCTAAGAAATGGCTTTGCTGCTGAAGTACCACGTGATTTTAGTCAAGGTATCATCATAAGCTGATGAAAACCAAAGAACTGGGATATGATAATTTTTTTTCTATCATTAGTCTACTTGGAAAGGATATGGAAAAACAGCACCAAGCAGGCAGCAGTGTTTCAGCCACAGGTATCACAGCTTAGTATATAGTCCCAGAGTACATATGGGAGGGCAGCAAATTGATCCAGGGGTGCAAACACAATCAGAGACCATAACTGATGCTTCAGATGGAGGAAGTTGGCAGCATTTAAAAAGAAAAAAAAACACCTGACAAAAACAGTGTCATCATACATTACCTGCCCAGCCCAGCTGTGTGGACAAGCAATAAAAGTAATTCATACTGTAAACTTAGCACCTCTGTCAAGGAAGACAGTATGCCTATCATGGAGTGTCATGACATACTACAGACAAAGCCCTTCACAGCTTTGAATTGACAGGCAAACCAAGCACAAGAATAATTTCCTTCCTTCCTGCATCACCACTGGAACTCAGTCTCCTCCGGAGCAAAACACTGAAGAGATTTAACAGCAAATATGAAACTCCACACTGTAGCTAGTACAAAGGAAACCACAAAGGCAGATGAACTAACAAAACGGTCTAGAGCTGGAAAATAGCCAGGTACTGGAGATAATCCTGGTTGCACACAGTGATGGGAAGTAATACCACTTGTTAATGGCCACTTAAGTCTTTGCCTTAGAAAGTCACCTGGAAGAAACACCACCAGTTAAAAAAAAGAACAAGTCACCCAAGTCACCTACTAAATCATCACCCCATCTTCTGCAGCATCCAAGGTTTCTGCATTCAAGTGCTCACCTGAGCATCCTCAAGATCTTGCAAGTCACAACCTGAGTGCAGCTTTTGGAGGGGAGGCACAGGGAGGCTTCAGACTGCCATGACAGACTGTCACATGTTGTCAGTACGTACTGCAAATACTCAGCTGGACTGGATCCTTGCCCTGTACCAAGGTGTCATTGTTTAAACCCTGGCAGCAACCAAGTCTCACTCTCCCACCAGCAGGACCAGGGAGAAAATCAAAAGGGTAAAAGCTAGAAAACTTGTGAATTGAGATAAATAAAGTTTAATAGGGAAAGCAAAACCCACATACACAAGCAAAGCAAAAAATTAATTCACTGTTTCCCATGGGCAGGCAGGTGTTCAGTCAACTCCAGGAGAGCAGGGCCCCACCACAAGTAACAGTTACTTGGGAAGACAAACACCATCATTCCAAAGGTGTCCACAGTTCCTCTCCCTGATCCCACTGGTGGAGAAGTGAGCAAGCAGCTGCATGGTGCTTTGTTGCTGCCTGGGCTTAAATCACAACAAAAGGGCACCTTTTTACAGGCCACACCAATATGAAATATGCAGGCTATTACATTTACATACGGCCTTCACGTTCCAGCTGCTTTAGGAACAAGACAATAGTCCACAGAGAACGCCTCTCTGCTCTTTCCTCTTGTTCTTTTGCATACCCTTGAGCTGCTTTGCTTTTAGCCAAATGCCAAAGATACCAGGCTGTCATCCTCCATGGCAACACTCTACCCCACAGGGAAACACATCAAAGCTGTCAGTCCTACACACACATCACCATCTCCTGAGAAATTGTCCTGTCCTCTCACCCACCCACCCTTCAACAGATAAGCAACTTCACCACATGCATGTCAGTCTTCAGTATGAAATGGAAAAGCCTGCAGCCAAAGCAACAGCTGCCACAGTTGATTTAGCCATTGGTAAAAACAGAAGTGAAGGAGAAAGAAGCCCCCTAAAACTCTGTAGTCTCTGCAGTTTTTTGCATTACAGAAGACCTTGATCAACACCATTTCAGATATAATACCTATAAACATTAAGATTCTGGATCAGGGTAAAGTCCCAATACAGGAGACATGCAAGAGAACTAGTGTTTCTAACTCTACAACCCACTAATTCTGTGACCACATGACTGAAGTCACAAAGGCAAAACTGGGATTTGTGTCTCCTGGGATACTGATCAGCACCAAATCAAGGAACAAGGGGCTATTCATGCTCAAGAACTCCAGCAGCCCAAAAGGAGCCTTTAAGAATTAAATTCAATGGGCAAGCCTCAAAATGGTCAAAACCAAACTTTCATGCTAAAGCTCCTAATCTGCCCTCAGGCCCTGAACTGGCTTCATTATGTGTATGGGATGGTGCAGTAAAGGTAAGACATGAACACCAGACCCACAACACACACTCAGACCAGATGATCCAGCAGCCATTTTCCTTCTCCTGAGCTTCACTTGTACAAAGTCTTCAGCAGAAAGCTCTACACAAGATCTCCAGCCCCAGGTTGTAAGCAGTGTTTTGGTGGGGATTTTTTTGCTTGCTCATTTTTTTCCTGTTGAGCATAATTTCCACTCATGGATGATCCAAGGTGGAGATAAAGAAGGAACTGAGGGAAGATATAAGCCTTTTGACTACACTATTAACACAAAATATGTGCTCCTATATTCCAAGATGCTGGTGAAGTTCCATAAATTCACAGCCCTCTCTGCGTTGAAGGATGCATTTGCCCTGCCCTCCAAGCATATCTGTGTTTGTACTACTGTGGCAAGTAATGACTCCAACCAGAGGAGGACTCCTTGATGCCAAATGCAGCACACCTACAGTAAAGGAACAACTCCTGCCCCCAAAAGTGGTCCTAATTTAAAACAAGGTGAAATGAGGGGGATGAACCAAATAGAGAGGACAAGGTAAAAGGATAGAAAAGCTATTATATGAACAGGGTTATTAACCAACTGTCTCTACTCCTCCTCCTGTTTTTTACAGAGCTTAGCTGCCCACAACCAACACATCATAAAGACCAAAATCATGAACCGGGGTTTCAGACTTTTTTTGGTCCAGAAGAGGGCAGAAATATAATAAAGAGCCATCTTAATACAGAGAAATTCAGCTGTTCCCATGCACTTTTAAGCAAGTAATTACAAGTGATTGGGTGATTCTCTAGAGGTGTGTTAGGGGAGGCAGGGATTTAAATGCTGCTCTGAATTTTACAACAAGGGAAGGTACTTATTTACCCTGACCTGGCCCTGCTTTTTATGACTGGCTTATTCCATTCCCAGATGCCTAAAAAGGACAAGAAAGAATGAGAAAGTGTGGGAGTACCCCTCTTTTATCCCTGCCTGAAGCAAAGACAGTGTTTAATTTGTAGCGTGCCCACTACACACAACCCTCCACAGCTTGTATCACTCAGAATCCACAGCAGAAGGACATGACATTTCTCCAGATTGCAATATGTCCATTTATTTTCAGATACCAGTACTGCTGCTAAGGATAAGTACTGCACACCAGGAAATTACTAGAAGAAAAAAAGAAAGGAAAAACAAAAGAGCCATGTCCCAAGAGAACAGGGGATGCATGTGCCAAGCTCTTTTCCAAGAAGATTATGCTAGAAAACTAAGCAATGATCTGAAAGGATAACTTCACATGAATAGACTCATATGCAGCCCATGTACTTAGCCCGTATGCCAACTGCCAATATAGCACAGCTCTGCTATTCATCCCATCTGATAGTAAAAGGGTGGGAGTTGGAAGCTTTGCGCTGCCAAAATGCCAGCCACTAGCCAAAAGGTACATTTGGTTGCTTGTCAGTGCAGCAGATGTGAAATGGGCATCCTTTCCCATCTCTGACCTCCTCAAGGACAGCAAAAGCAGCTCCAGAAAACGAAAAGAATGGAGATCAGCTAAACTGATTTTCTGAAAGTTCTGCTTTTTGGCACTATTCCCACATCACAGGTTTTTTCCACAAGAAATTTGTCAAGAAAAAATAATCCCCTTAATATATATCTCTTGTGTAAGAAAATCCAGGGATCTGAGGACATTTAGATTAAACAAAAAAGGAGACAGTTATCGAGAGAAGCAAGGAGGGCTTGTGCTGACAGGATTAAGAGGAATGCTGACCCGCATGTGGGAACACCAAATGAATAGGACTGAGACACCACAGAACCATGAGCCTATATGAAATCTCTGTTTCCTCTTACAAATGCCCTGCTTACACCCTTTTGAAGCACTAAAATATATAATGGGGTACCCCATATTTGGTGGTACTTTTAAAAAATTCAATTATCCTCCAAATACTGGGGAGAGCAGTTGCTCCACCTGGCTGTGCAGCATGTAGGGAAAACTACTGTGACCATAAAAACAGAAGGAGAGGGCAGAAGGAAAGGAGTTTCACTTCATTACTCTAGTTGAGTACTTCATTACTCTAGTTGAGTTGAACCTGTGCTGGTGAG
This sequence comes from Atrichornis clamosus, assembly GCA_013400975.1. Lineage (NCBI taxonomy): Eukaryota > Metazoa > Chordata > Aves > Passeriformes > Menuridae > Atrichornis > Atrichornis clamosus. The sequence continues at coordinate 30,333 of WBMZ01000725.1, read as the reverse complement.
CAACAAGGTGCAAACAGGCAAGGAAGAAATTTGTAGGTAACAATTCTATCCTTCAAAGATATTCCTCTAAATAAAGATATGACAAAAAAACAATCTTGCTGCTTAACACAACAATAAATATCTGCCCAATCCTACCACACTATAAAACAGTCAAAACAGGGAATTAACTGAAGCAGCTAGGCAGATTCCATGTAAAACAGAGACAGCAGAGATGTGAGCGGATGTACAGAGGTGAGGCTTCACAGAGATACCATCCTGAAAGAGGAAGGGATGCTTGCTTCTTGATATGTTTACCATCTTCTAGAAATGCCACCAAAAACTGACAAGCCAAAGATACTCACTTTGAGCCTTAAAAAGGCTAAGATTTTTACATCTGCCTGTTAGGAAGAACATATAATTCTGAGCAAGCTGATTGGATAATCCACTGGTGATAAGCGTTTTTAAAGTTACTCATTTAATTAGCCATTGTATTTTCAAATCAGGAACTGCATTTAAAGCCACTGGGACACCAAAGTTATTAAAAATAGGGTTTATTTACAGAGCCAATCTTAGCAGCATATTTAGTTAATAAAATATAGGTAAATTGTATGTGCTATTAATAAGCTTATTAAAACAGTTAACCCAAGCACATTTCTAACTTAATATAGTAGTCCATAAACTTCTCAGAGAACCTCTCCCTCCCTGTTCAAGGGAATTTACAGGGACCAGCCTCCTATTCTTAAATCCAGGCTATAAGAGGGATGTTCAAAGAGATTAACATGAATGACCTGTTCTATCCAATCAGAATAATAAGAACTTTAACAACATGCTCCACTTAGTCACAACTCCTTAAAAAAAAAAAAAGAAAAGTCAAGTTCTTCCGTTATCCTGGAAATTGTGGAATTTCACCTTAGCAAGTCTGCAATACAGTAATAAAGATCAGATAGAAACATCTATATGCATGGAACACGCTTCCATCTACAAAAACACCACCGACACTTCCAGCTGGAAATGCCAAGGGACACTAGGAACCACTTGTCTCAATAAAGAACTAGGTTTCTCAATTATTATATTGTTATTGTGTTCTCTCAATTACATATAAATATCTATGAAACCTCCCAAGTATTCCTGAAGTGAATTAACAATATTCTTACTATATTCCATTCCCCTTTCCAGCCTAGAGAAGCTGCAGGGTGATAACGTGTCACAGCTACATACACATGCATGCAAGTCAAGGATCAACTACCCACTAGTTACTCTACCTGCCGCCTCTATACAGAAGGAGGACAACTCAAAAAACATCCCCGTTCCTGAAATTCAGTTTCCTAGAACAATACTTCAGTAACTAATGCCTGTCCTTTCTTCCAACTTCCAAAATTCCTGAATGCTCCAGTCATTCACTCCATGCAACGTGAAATACTTACAAGAGACACCTACACTTGATCTAATAATACAGAGTCAGAGAGTAACAGCATTTCCAGAACACAATTCATCTTCAGAGATTTTTGGCTATCTACCTTAATGTGTTGTGCATCCAGAAACACCTGTTTCTCTCTACTGATTATATAAAAGAGTCTAGACAATCTGCTCAGATGCAGGTGCATAAAGATACTAAGCTGAACCCCTTAAATTCAGATTTACAGAGCACTTCTTCAGAGGAAAGCAGTAGGTGAAGCAAAGGTACAAAAATAATAATTTCTTAGATGGTACCAAAAGTACACCTGCAAACAATATTAAAAAGGCCCATACTAATTTCCCAACTCAACTTACTTGTTACAGTTGCACAGCTTTTCAGTTCACCTCAGAGCCAAGACACAGGTATCCTTTTGCTGTCCTGCACACTTAAGTTTTCTTGCATTTCCCATGACCAAGTCCAGTCTCCAGTCCTCATTTTCAGGCCCTCCTCTGAGTTTGATCTGATGATCAAACACAGATCACTGCTTTAGTATCTGTTCTCATAGTGCAGGCTTGAAAACACCAATAGCCCTTTCTTTGCCTGAGACAGTATCTTGTGAACAATTCATTCCTGATCATTCTGTATCAGGTCGACCATTTTTTTTCCACCCACCACCCACCATGTTACGTTAGAATAGACAAAAATGCAAACAAGCTCCGTAGTCTAAACGGCTTTCACCGTCTCAAAAGGAAGGGGGATGATGTGCAGATGAGAGGGCAAAGCAACCCAACCACCAACAGATCGATTCACACAATCATAACCAACTAATGATGAAAGTTGACATTTTGTTTTTACAAACATCTACGAGGAACTGAACAATGCTAATACTGTGCACTGACTGACAGACAAATTCCTTTATAATGGCAGAAAGTAGTGAGAGAAAGCAGGATTTTTCACTTCTGTCTTCCTAGGATTACCGTTTGTATTGCTCAGGTTCTGGTTCATACTGGAGATACTTTACAACACATCAGTCAGAGAGGCTACTATCCCTTAAGAAAGGATTCTGAAAGAAACATTTTCCTACCTCCTAGGTTCAAGGCTCTAAAAATGTGTTACATCAAGGAAAACAGAAGTGAAGGATGACTTGCTGTAGTACTACAGTATCAAACACTGGAAAGGAGCAGCTTAGCCAGAGTTTGATGTACTTTAGTGAAAAAATAAAACAATATATGGCATCATCCTGCAAAACCAGCAAGCTTTGCCAGAGACTCAGGAGGATCCAACATGTGTTTAGTCAAACATTTTATGTGTATTAATGCTTAACAAGAGCTCTTGGAATCACCCATGTGAAGCCAAAGCTTCCTCAGGTACTCCTGGATTCTCACACTACATCAGACACTGTGTGGTGACAAGAACAGTCCTTCAATGCTTGCACACCTTATAGCTTTCTCCTTCAACTCAGTGAAGGAGAAACCAACTCCTAGTAAAAGATTCCTGCCTCTAGGGGAAGGTTCCCTGTTCATGGCTAGGGGTTAGGTTAGGGGTTCAATGATCCTTAAGGTCCCTTCCAGCTCAAACCACTCTATGATGACCCTGCATGCATGGTCTCAGAACATAAAACGTCTTTCAAAGCATCTAGATTGCTCCTCTTTTTCAATGACTTTACTTCATGAGTCCATTAAGAACACACCAGTTGTCACTTTTGTGCTTTAATACAGGAAATAGGCCTGATCCAGCATAATAGAGCCAGGCTTTCAAGTATGGTGAATATTTGGGTCTGCAACTTTATTTTAGCACCAGAAGACCCACTGCCCCTTCTAAGAATGTGCCAATAGAGAAACCCATGGAAAAGGTAGAGAACTGGGGAGGAGTAGTCAGCCTCATATTTACTAGGATTGTTATGGGACATACAACACTTGGTCCATTACGCCACTTGCCTTTTTAAGGCTGAGCTGATTGCACAATAAACACCAAGTCTAAATTTAATGCCTTATTTTATATATACAAAAACTCTGTGGGTGCATAAACGTTAAAAAGCTAAACAGTCCATGAAAGAGACTGCAGCTAGGCTGGAAGAGTTACCAAATCCCATTTGGTCACAGAAATTGTCTCTGCCTTGGAATGAGACAAACAACTTGATTTTCCAAAAGGCATTTCATCAGGAAGGTGGATGTGCACAGTAATTACCTATGTTCTCAGAAGTGTCGAGACAGACGACCAGCTGCATACCTATCCTCCTCCTGGCCTAGCTCCCAAGTACTCTGGCATTTCCCACTGTTGACTACATGAATTTGACAGAAGACAAAGGCAAACTGCATTAAGGTTTCTGGCAGTTGGGTAGCACTTCATGTTTTAGGGACTGCAGCCTAGGATTCAGTTACAACAGTAACTGTTTACAACATGCTACAAATACCCTGTTAGGAAACATAACAGCTCCAAACTGCTCTGTACTGTGAAATATGTCAGCAGAGCTTTGCCAGGATACAGCCACGTTAAGTATTCTGCATGCCCTTGAAATCCAAATGTTTGTGCCACCAAATCTGACTAGCCTCTCACATACACTTCCTGGATAGGAAACTGAAGGTGACTAGATTAATTTCTGGGGTTTGGGGTTTTTTTAATTTCAAATAAAAATAGTGCTCACTGTTCTACCTCATTTCCTTCTAACACAGAACATGTGCAAATCCAGAGGCAAATAAGGGCAGCTTCTCTTCAGTGATAGATATGACCAAAATTTCAATACACCTTCTCCAAGTTACCTGTTACCTCTGAAGCCTCACTCAGAAAATCACTTGCCTCTTTTTAAGAGAAGAATACTTACAATAACAAGGAGCTACTGCCCTTGTTACAGCTTTAATTTAATCGCTCAATTACAGATGCTCCAATTTTCACAAGAGACTATATTATTTGAAGAATTCCTTTGCCTAGCAGAGTCTTTACTGACATCATGCAGGTACAGTGTAATTTATTTTATCTAAAGATGAAAAGAGAAGCAAAGTAAAGCTCTCAGGAAAGAGCACAGCACAATTGTGTTTCCCCTCTGTGGCAAAATGTAGCAACTTCAAGAACAAAATGGCACCAGAAACCATCTTTAAAAAACCCACAAAGGTATAGGGGGGAGGAGGGGAAAGAAAAAATTTTAAAAAGTACTAAAAGACTAGCAGTTCTACAGCTGTATTTGGAATAAGGGACTACCTACAAAAGAACAGAAGTTCAACAAGGAATGCGAGGTGAAAAGGACTATAGGGAACACGAGGTGCAAAGGAAAGACTGTGAAGTAAATTTCTCCCAGATATTTCTTCAAAGAGCATAGCAAATTCAGGAATGGATTCCATAGCAATTGTGCAATGCAGCCCGAAAGAACTGTTGTCCAGGGATATTTATGATGCTTTATACAGGGAGGATATTATCCCTTGGAATGGACTACAGAAGAATCATTTTGCTACTTCACAGGTCTAAGGCTCTAAAAATCTGTGTTACACTTAGGAGAGTAAAAGTGAAGTATGCAGAAGTGATCAAAAGAGAACAGGCTGGTTTTATAGCCTGCAGGGGAAACAACTGATCATATATTCTTCCTATGACAAACAACTGAGAAAGTAATTGAGAGCCTAGCAGAAACCAATGTTGTTACTTCAGCATTATTGATTTTCGGCAGACATCTTAATCTAACACATGACAAAACTTTGGTCATTGCAGTAAGATATAGCTTTCAAGGAAAAATGATATTTATAAAGGTAGTTTATGGTTCAGTTAGAGATTCTTATGAAGTCAAGCCCAGGCTATAAAGGAATGGAAAGAAAAGGACTTCTTAAAAACAAAATGGATAGAAAGTTCAATTAAAAGGTGAAAATATGATTCAAATATACTAAAGCAGAAGGATCTTCTGATCTTCAAAATACTAAAAAGAACCAGTAAAAACATCTTTAAAATACTATACTAAGAAAGCCTTATTCTTATCACAGGGATGAGTGGCATTGAAAGATTCACAGTTCACCTGTTAGGTATTCTTTAAAAAAATTCTTACAAAATTTAACTGAATATTTCAACTGTATATAGTAAAAGAAACTGAGATTATTTACAATATGTGTGTATATATATATATATAACAAAACAAAGTCAAAGCAGGATAAAAAGATAAAAACCCATTGTATCCTTTGTTAACATTCAAACTCAAAGAAATACAATAAATAAATAAAAACTATTAATACTAAAGAGCAAAGCCATATAAAATTATAACCATCTTACAAATATATGTAGAGAAAAAAAATTATTTCAGTTCATGACAATTACAAAGAGTACCTCTTCAATTAAAAAAAAAAAGTAGGAAAACAAAGGGAGCATTGCACACAATTAAAAAAATCCCTTCCTACCTTCCCTCTGTTTCCTCCTGCGAGCAATCTGCCCTTTGCAATCTCAAACACCACTCTCTGCACATCTCACTCTACTCTTTCCTGAGGATATCTGAACCATTCCCCCCCACTATGGCTTTTCTTGGAGTTTCAGGTGCTGACACTAATTGGGCTCTCTCTTCAGCAGATGTTTTCTACCTGCTAAGCCCAGCACTGCCTTATTCCCAGCTGCATCTTATTAGCAAGCCACAGTTTATTAATATAGATAGCCTCTTTTCTATTCCTTACAACTGACAAATAGTCTACTAAGAATTCTTGATTTTAAGTCCCAAAGTTAACAGCAAAACACAGTTTTCACATGCTTGTGACAAATTCTTACTTGTGAAATGAAATCTGACCTAGAACTCTCCAGAAACCAGACCTAGTGAGATGACCATTCATCATTCTTTAATATGCTTGGGGTAGACTATCTAATAACAACCCAGTCTTGCACCTCTCCTGCCATCATGCTGCTGCTGCTGCTTTTGTGCACTCTCGGACAAATGCCCTTAAGGGAAGGGAAAGAACACTCGCTTCCAAAAGTACTCTTTTATTTTCAATATCCATTCACACAGCTGGTATGAAACAAATCCAGCCTGCTGGGCTTTGACGTAGATTTTTTCAGATGTCAAAAACAAAGAGGCAAAAGATATTGGCATGGGAGAGCCTGGTTAATGAGGTGTCATAGCTATGGTTGATTTGTTCACTGCTTCTTTAATTTTATTATGTGTATCAGAGTGATAAGGAAGAACATATCTCACATTTTGTTTATGCACTCTGCAGCTTAAGACTTAAGTGGAGCAGCATCTTGAGACTTACAGCAGGCTTTGCAAGTAAAGCAGAATGCTCCATTTAAGTTGTGTCTATTTCAATCACATGGAGACCATTTGTAGGAGAAATTTAATACCAAGCTTTATTCCTCAGTAGTAAACACCCATGGTACCACTGTGCATGCTGTTGTTCCAAGTGTGAGGCTGGACCATGACCTGGAAGGAGATCATTCAGAGCAGTCTGACACCTGTTTTGAGGAATTCAATGTGCCTCTGATCCTTGTACTTCGACTGCAAACTCCCTTTGTCAGGAGAACTGCTTCTATCATTGGATCTGTCAAGCTGAGCCACTGAACAAGCCATTTCACTGGGTCTCCCTCAGTCAAGCTCAATTTCAGTTTTACAGTCCTTGATACTTGTGGGATATTGTCATGGAAGCCATTAACGTACTTTGCACTGCGAGTTATGCTGCTTGGCAGAGGCTATCTCTCCTCACGATACCTGCATGTCCACAGTTGAACCTAGTCTTGTAATGAGATTGCAAAAAGTAGTCATATATATTCAAAATGTTGGCCTGTGAGCCAGTAAGGCCTGAAAATATTTACCAATATGTCAAAATGCTTCTAGCTGAAAACCATTTCTAAACCATTCGCTGTTTGCAAGTTTAATGGCTTAAGGCTTATGGGCTCATGAATCACCAGCTTTCTTAGCAGCAGCATTTGAAATGTTGATATCTTAGCCTTGAAATAGATGTGAAGGCACCACAGCCGTTACAAGCTGTTATCGAAAGACATACTTTAAAAGCTCCCACAAAAGACTGAATGCAATAGAAGTAGCTGAGCAGGATGAAAGTAACTGAACCAACTTAGTTAAAGTCATTGTTCATGTCTGCGTTCCATTTCAGTGATTACCCTCCAGCTGGACAATGAATCATATTAAAGGAAGCTTTGCTACTTACAGTTTGTCTGATAAAAAATCCAGATGACTTTAGAAGCAATGATGAGTATTTGGGAAACTATTAGCCTTATTTCAAATCATTGCATTCAACTATCAAAAGAAATTTTGGAAAGCAATTCCATTTATCACAAGTTAAAAAAAAAAAAAAAAGAAAAGATGGCACCATTCTTAAAATTCCAAGATTTTCAATTGACAAGATGAATGAAAGTTCATGGCAAAAAATTTGCTGTAACATATGTTTGGAATGAGTATCTCTGAAGTCAAGGAGGTGATGCTGGTAAATGACATATCCTACTTTACAGAACTGCAAAATGAAATGTCAAGCATAATACTAAAGATATAACAGGGATGGAACAGACAAATACAATAGCAAACCAATCAGAAGAAATGAGAAATCTCAACTGTGAATTAAAAAATTATTTCATATACAGTCCTCTAAAATACACCACCATCAAGTGATTTGTCTAGATCTTGCAAGGGGATAGTCACTGTGGAGTGTAAAATTATAAAATATACACATTTTTCATCTACAACGCCCAAGATAGATGAATGAACACAAAAATATGGTAAATAAGTTTTGTTTCAATTTTAAACTAAGGTATTATGAAAACATATTAAAATAGAATATATAAATACAGTCAAATGCTTATGAGTTTGCTTATTTGTGAATATCTTAAAATCTGAGGATTTCATGGCTTGATGTCTTTTCTGAGCATCTGGCCCAATCTATACACACATTCTTCCACCATGTCTGTGCAGGCAACTAGCAAGTATGCCTCTTCCCTCCTATTTTCTTGCAGCCAGATCAAAATCCCAATCTGTGTCAAACATTTTTCTGAGGATGGCTAAAATCAGGTCAGCCTCAGCTCTACAAACTTTTTGCTCCATCAATATAGATAAAAATTACTGTTTTGCCTACCACTCAACCCATAACTCTTCATTATCAACTCTCATTTCACTCCAAGCCCTCACACTCTGCCATACATAAACAATCGTAAATATTTTGATATATTTCCAAGATTGTATGTTCATCTTCACAACTAAAAGGTTTTGTCCAGGTTCTCATTACTTAGCTTACTACACCTTCATTGTCCAGCTCTCACCTCATTCAAGTCCCATTCACTCAGAACTTCAACCCAATCAGCATTTTCAGCAGTTAATCTGACCATATGAAAGCATGAATGCATTCTTCTTTGGTTCTTCCTTGTATTTGGGCTTTTACTCATTCTGCATTCATATTTAAGGTAAACTTTTAAACAGCTCCAAACTTCATTTTCCTTCTTCCTGATCACTCCTTAAAACTTTGCTCCTCATTGTACACAGAGGAGAACAATGTGCAGATAACTAAGATTTTAAGTAAACATTATTTAAATTATGCTTGAAGCCACACCAGCAACATTGCAGCCTGAATGAAGCAGACAGAACATGCAACTCCACTGAATGCTTTCCAATGTCATAGGTCAATACAGCTTCAACAAATGCATAGGGCTTTTGTCCAGTGAGCTGTGCTGTTCAAACATGCCTATACACACTTCCTTTGAGGTATCTGTCAAACACAGTGATTTTCCAGCACAGAGTGAGTATGATTTTAGAGTCATCTACACCCACTCTGGTCTAGTAAAACCATTCTAGCTGTCACCAGGGTTTAGTATGCATGGTCCCAATAGATCTAAGAAAACCACATCAGCAACAGCTATGGTTTAGCACCTATGTTGCAGGTACTCTTTCAATCAAACCCTTGGCTGTCCACACTGGACAGTGGCTGAAATACCGACAGATTTGACTCCTTTCTAGTCCAGCAGTTAGACAATAAAGGTGCTTATGTACTGCTCTTTACCACCACCTTGGAGCAGACCACAGAACACCACCAGTGACCTGGAAAGCACATCCTGCCAGAACACATGGCTGAGTTCAGGTAGTTGGTGCGTGGAAGTGAAGAGGGAAATAAAAAGAAAGACAACAATATAAAAAGAAGGAAATTATGAGGACAGTGAAAGGAAACAACTTAGTAAACTCAAGGCAAGTTATTTAGCATTTTACGTCAGTGCCTCAGTTACTAGGCACAACTGGTCCATCTAAAAGTAGTTGCAAATGAAAGGCAGAAACACAGAAGTGAGCTGACAGCCTTATCAGTAGGCTAACGCTTTGCCAGTCCCATTTCTACAGTAAGTGTACACAGATAGATGTCACCAAGGTAGATGATATGCAATATCCTCACATTCCTGGATGGGAGGTTCCATTAGAAGAACAGACTACTGCATATATCAATTACCCAGTGCCTGTAAAACCTTGAAAAGATTATCAATATGAATAAAGTGAGGATTTGTACACCCTGAGGTCAGCCACTATCCTGTCTGTCCTACTCCATATGTTTTACAAATGCAATCATATTCTGGCTCCAGTCTGAATACAATGCCAAAACCCTCCTACCCTTTCAAGAATGCAGTTCCAGGGAGAAGGCAGTTTCAGGCACAACAAATATACCTGCTCCCAGCATTGTGGTCAGTAATCCTGATCTCCTGTGAAATCTGTGCAACAGATACAGATGTAGGGAGCTGTGGGGTTTGCATCCAAGCCCATATCAAACTCAGTTTTTATCTCTAGATAGCCTTCACCTTACTCAGCACAAGTAGTAGGCAGAAATCTACCAAAATGTTTAAATGCTCGTGTGACCACAGCGCACTGCAAGCATGTGTCTAATTAATCTGTTAATCAAAGTTTCCTGTTCAGTATATATCATAAAGTTACGTAAAATGAAAACTTCAATGGCTCAAAGAAAAGCTGATGGCTTCATTCTATCCAGCTGGAAGATTTTTACTCTTTTGCCCCCCTAAGAAAGTGTTTTATCATATCTTAGATATCTGAAAATCCACTTCCTTATCTAAAGGAAATAACATGTTGTCCAATACAGTAAAACACTGCCACCACAGGTAAGCTATTACTGATTAACAGCTTGTGGAGGGGGAGGAATTTCAGACACATTTAACTATGTTAGCAATTCAGTTCACCAATTTCCTTGGAGATTTCAGAAACTTGAAGTTCCCAGAGATCTTCAAGTGGGGCATCTCGTCGAGTCGAAAGGCCAACACAACACTGAAGCTTACAAACTTAGTGTGTTTCATTGCACAGAGTAACCCACAGTTACTCTCCCTCGTGCTGCAGTTGTAGAGAATAATCACTAGATGGAGCCGCACCGTCACAAATCTGATTTATGGCCGCTGGAAGCGTTGCCTTCTACAGTTCTGGTTGGCCTAAAACTGACACGTCCCAGCGCATCCTGATAACTCATATTCTGAAAGACAGGATTAAATGCTCTCACTTACAAAAGCAAAATGTACACAGAGAAAGTGATGAGATACTGAATTAAAAAAAGCCACCAAGAAACCAACAACACTCAAAGCTTTCAAAATCAAATGCGTTTTAGAAGTGAACTGAAAGTCATTTTATCTGCCAAGAGAGATCATATGTCTTGCTTTGTTCTGCAAATCAGGAATCACAGCAGACTTGCTCGTGATTGGCAGGATCAGTTGCTGCAAAAGAAATACAAGAGCTCTGGGATCGAGTCTTTGTAAATAAGGCCTTACACACACTAAAAATTCAGTGATAGACAAACCCATTTCTCACAAATACCCTGGTGATATACTTAATCCTGGACTTAAGATGTACTTTAAAAAGAATTTTTTTCTCTTCTAATTTGCATTGACACTAATTTTGTTAGCATAGTAAAATAGTTGAAATGTTTTCATCCAAACCTACAAACACACAATCCATCTAGCTTTCTAGAGATGGACTATGTGCCAAAAGGGAATTTTTACCTGCTTTCATCTTACATCTGTAGAAGCCAAGTTGAAACCCACTTCATTCCTGTGTGTTCCTGGTCTGTGTGCAGTGTTGCTAATTTCATCTCCCATAGAGTGACAAAATTATAGATCTCCACATCTTGCTTGGGTTTTCCAAAATCCAGAGATTACCAATACTTCACTAAATGAAAACCAAATCCCCAGCCCATCTCCAAAAGGCACTGCTGGGTCCTCTCACAAAAGCACAATAAAGTTGGGTTTAGCCTGGCATTAAAACAAAAGATTACACAGCCACTGTTGACTGATATATCAACTCCCTCAGCGACAGATCAGGCAAGGGAGAGATCCCTGAACAAGGCTGTTAAGCGGTGGCAAGGGCACTGCTGTATCTCACCTGGAAAGTGCTGCAGTAGGGGGCTGAAACAGCAGTAGAGGAAAACAGGCCTTATTCCCCTTCTCTTGGAGAATCTTTCTTGACCCCTTTCACCTGGAAACTCATAGGTCACAGGACTGAAGTCCCAAAAATCTTACAAGCTTTTGGTGAGTAATTGCTTGCACCTCAGCTGCGAAGAAACGTTTGTTCTTAGGAGAAGGAGAGAGCTCACTTCCCGGGCTAGCTGGACTACCAAGCCTCTCACGAGCACACTTCTATGAAAAGCTCCTCCATCAGAGCCCATTACCAACTCACACGACACTTGGGTGTGTTTTAAAACGAAGACTGCAGTGAAGCCATTCCAGAACCAACTTCTGAGGAGGTTGTACAAATCCCAGGTGCTGCTTTGTCACTTTACACACCACAACCGAGTATGTCACCGAGAGGAAGGTGCGCACCTCCCGCGGGTGACCCACCCTCTCGCCATCCCTGCCGAGCGCAGCATCGGCCACGCTGGAGGAGCGACAGCGACCAACCCAAGCGCCGCCGGCCCGTCGCCCCCGGACACCGCGCTGAGTGCGGCCCCGCCCTCCCGGGGGCGGGCGGACCGGCCCGCCGCGCGCCGCGTGTGACCGGGCCGGGTAGCGCCGCTCCGTCCCACAGCGCCGCTCCCTCCCGGCTCCGAAATGCCGCTTCTCAGCGTGCCCAAAGAAGTGGCCGTCGGGACGGCGATGCTGGGCGTCGCCTTTGCCACGGGTATGCTTGCAGGTAAGCGGCGCCCCCCAACGCCCACCACACACACCGGGACGGGGAGGCTGCGCCCTCCTCGAGTCCCCGCCGGGGATGGGACGGGAACCGCAGCGCCCGGGCAGGTCCCTTCCAGGGTGGGCAGGAGTACCCGCTGCGGGTGCAGCCCGGCGGCCGTCGGGGGAAGCAGACCCCTTGAGGCTGCCCTGCGGGCAGGGATTTATTTCGCTGAGCTGCGGCAGTAAATACACTGATGCTCTTAGAGCCCAAGCCGCTCGCTGTAATCCAGCTACCGCAGTGTAGGGCCAGGCCAAGGTCCCAGCGAAGGCGAGGACACGCTCCCGGCCCGGCCCCTGCCTACATTTGTTTGGCCAGCCCCGGAAGGCCGGGGTGCGGTCCTTCTGCACGGCATTGTCTTCTCGTAACAGTTTCGCTTTCATTCCGCGGGGTCAGCGGAAGAACGAGCCCAACGAGCAGGCAGGGGAAAGAGACGGGTGTTGCGTTTGTAACGTTGATTACTTACCCTTTGACTTCAAGTTGCTGAAATAACCTACATCTCGGCGTGATTGTCTGTAAAATAGATCATGTTCATTAACAGAAAATAAACACGAAATAAAAGCGTTCTTTCATAGGAAACAACTACTAGAATATATGGAAATTAATTTATTGTTATTTCTTTAAAACACTTGATCCACTTGGTAAAAGATGGATTGGGCATCAAAGCTGCGGTCAGTTCTGTGTTTAAGTAGACATGCACTAATCCTTAAACTTCAGCTTTCAGTACCTACTGTGTTTGCATACTGGTTTCATGCTAAACAAGCCATTGAGCAATACCAGATTTCCCCCTGGCTTAAGGACAGGATAGTGTCATGAGGAGAGCACAGGGCTTGAGAGGACGCATCAGCTGATGGCCCTAAAACCCAGCAGCCTCTATTCATCCACAAAACGAGGGCCCCAGACCAAGAAAATTGTGTGCCTCATTCATATTTCTCTCCTTAAACTTGCTCTTTGAGTTTTGATGTAGTTACTTGACCTTAAGATTGTGGCAGTTTGTAACCATCACATTGGCCACTGAACAACACAGTACCAAAGCCTTTCCCTTTCAGCCTTTGTAGGCCTGGGCTGGCCATATCAGAAGTTAAAAAGGAGGAGAAAAAAAAGACAGTGCACCTAGTTGTCCAGCTATGTTGCATTTTCCATTTTCACAGATACTTTAGAGCAAAGAACTTTTTAAACCTTTAGAAATACTTCAATGCTTGCTTTATTTAAAGAGGCAATAACTGAAAAATAAAAAAGTTCTTCTTATTCCTTATCTTTTTGTAGGTAAAAGATACCCTTTAGTTTTTGGGACACCCAAATCATCCAAGTGTGGGATGATTGGGAAAAGCAGTCCTCTCTGGCAATACATACTGGATCACTCTTTGCGAGAACATCCAATTCTAAAGAAGCTGCGCCTGGTTAGTATCATCCACACCTCATCCTGAACTTCTGGGATCTTTGTCACATTTCTTCCTCCATCTTATTTGCATACACTCCAGAGGTTTTTTTGAACTTGTAATACCCAGACTCTTTGATGTTCAGGGCTACCTACATGACTATTTATTCGTATTGGCATACATGTTAAACATGTCTTTCTGTCCTCAACTCCCAAGTCCATGTGTTTGCACTTGATTCAGACTTGAACAGATGACTTCTGTTCATTTAGGTTGGCATATAAAGAAGCTGCAGCTCAGAGAGGTGATGTCCTCCACCAGGCTCCAGTGTCATAGATTAGACCAGACATCCTAACTCAGGATTGAGACATTTCAACTGAGACAAACTGCTCCTGTATAAAAGAAATTAAATGCTAAGTGCTGGAACAGGTTGGTTGAAATGATCCCTAGAGGAAGAAAGGAAATGGGTGGACACACTTTCTTTCCCCTCAACTGTCATGGCACAGCCCTGCTTCTCCTGTTGTCCACTCCTCAGTGCCAGGAGCCCTTCAACCCTGTGATGGACACAGCTTCTCCAGGTCTGTGCTGTGTAGTCAGAACTATGTGGTCTGACTTTTGGCAGACATTAACCTAGAAGTGCATAAAAGCATTCTACATGTCTTGAATGTGCAGCTATTTATGTAAATTCACAGAAACAAAGGACCTTCAGAGTCAAGGTTCCTCTGTGATTCTTCAGCACTTATATTGCTGAGTTTGCCACAGCTATGGTAACTTTGGATGATATTACTGCTTTGAATATCCCCTGCTTATGACACACACAACAGTGTGTGACTTAGTACAGTCAAATTCAAACCAATTTCTGTCTCATAGATGGAGCGCAAGGCCATCTAAAATGGGAAGACAGAGGTATTTGTTTTTCCTGTTTTTTTTTCTTTAAGATATTGATTTGGTAGATTTGGGGTTCATTTGATGTGATGTATTATTTTTTTCCTATTCTAGCTCACTGCTGATCATCCCTGGGGCAGAATGATGGTGTCCTGTGACCAGGCTCAGCTTATGGCAAATTTAGTCAAACTCATTAAAGCCAAGAAAGTTATTGAAATAGGTAAGAGTGTCGCTTTGTAGTAAAATATTCTTCTCCAAATACTGCCATGTTTAGCATAAGATACTCAAGTAAAGTAAGGCACTGCATACCTGTCAGCAAACAGGTGGGCACAGTATAGCATGAGAAGGAGGAGGAGTGTCTGGTTTGCAGTTGTTTGCCACTTTGTGTGTGCATTCAGTAGTTCTGGCATCGGCATGGATGGCTGATCAATTCCGAGGCAATCTGAAAAAAACAAGATGAGTAGATCTTTCCTGGATGCACCTATGTTAGCAGAATGTCCTAAAAGACAGACTGAGCCTGAGCAGCCAGGTGTGGGTTGTCACCACCTTCGTTCTTGGCCTGGCTATTACGATGCCCTGGTATCTTGCTGCTCATCCAGTCTCTTTGGGTTAGAAATGCAAGACCAGACTCTGCCTTAGCTTTTCCCAAAAGTCTCATGGACAGACAACATTAAAGTTTGCTAAAAGATTGATTTTTAAAAATACATAAAGAAATAAATAAATAGGTAAAAATTCCTCCCAACCCATAATTACATTAAAATGGAGAGAAAAAGCTTTACTGTCCATCAACAAATTGCCATCCTTGATTCCTTTAGGGATTTTATTCCTGAAGAGAGTCCTGTAGTTCTTTTGCTACAGCACAGTAAGTGTTGATGACTCTTATGATTTTCCTAGGTGTTTTCACAGGTTATAATGCCTTGAATATGGCACTTGTCCTGCCAGATAATGGCCGAGTTATTGCCTGTGATATAAATGAGGACTATGCCAAAATTGGAAGGCCACTGTGGAAGGAGGTAAGTAGCATCTCCTGTTATATGTTTGGGACAGCTGCATTTACATGTGAAAAGATTTTGGTATTTTAGACTTGCATATTCACACGTAAGTATTCTTATCATCCAAGGAGTCTGAAACAGTTCAGCTTGGGAAGAATAGTAAGTGGTGTCTGGAACCTAGAAATAATAGGAAAACTATCTGAACACCAGTCATTCCCTGAGTGCCACCTACTAACAGGTTATTTCTTGACCACTTTTATCAACTCTCTGTTCTTTTTCATCTTAGGCAGGAGTAGAGCATAAAATTGACCTGCGGATTAAGCCAGCAATTCAAACACTTGGTAAGTAACCTAAAATAGCTTTTTGTTTCCCCTTCCCTAGAAATAGAAGAGGGATACAATAGTGATGAAGTTTAAGATGAAATATGGTTGTGAATGTGATCCCTTTTGCTGACAATGAGACAGCTTCTCATATTAAAAAGTGAAAGTATTTAGAAGTTCACTATTATTTCCAGAGAGGAAGAAAATGCTTGTCCTCTGTAGTGGGCTGTACTGGGCACTCACCTGTCCTGTCCATCCCTTTGTTTAATCTATCAAGTACTATTGTCAGCTGCTGCTAGGAAAGCTGATTAAAACAGATTAATTAGACAAAGCCCAATTTCTCTTATCCATTGTCCATTCCAAGCAAGTATTCCTTTTTTAAGACAGGAAGAGTTTCCTGAAAGGACTGAAGTGCAGAAAAAATTCAGAAGCTAATATAAAACTTAGTCTACAGTAGTTGAATTGAATTCAGAGAAGTTCAAGTTGAGGATGTGCCAAAAGTATGCAAGGCCATTAGTGAGGCAATGATTTTTCTCATTCAAGGAGAGAGAATATGTGGGGTAGAGGAAATATTAATAAATATTCTGAAAATGCAAGAAATGTTCTAGGATTGTTGGATGCATAAGTAGGTTTCCAGCAAAGGTGTTTGATGGGTCCACAGATCCATTCATAACCTTGTATTAGGTTAAAATTCACCTGTCCTTTCTAAAGAGGCAAATATAAGTGGTTTGCTGCATGCACTGTCCTTGAAGTCTATCAAACTGCTTTGTCTAGGCATTGCTTGTTGACAGAGGGTAAGGACAGCTGAGAGGGGTGGCAGAGAACCTTGGGAGACAGCAGTCCGCTCCTCTGCAACTGGCAGTTTGGAGTTCTCAGTCAAAAAGTCTGTTTAGGAGAACTTAAAACTGAATTCCACTTGCCTTGGCCCAGAGAGGGCCTACTTACAGCAATCCTTTGCTGTGATAAATATCTCTGACAGGGTTTGTTCATGACCTGTGTCATGGCACTTGACCTTCAAGGTGAGATTAGCATTTAGAAGCTGTTCATAAACGTGAGAAAAATTCCAATCCACTCAAGAAAACCATTCTCGGCTCAAAAAAAAGCTGAAGGTGTAGAGGATGTCCAGTTCCAAACTACTTTACTTGTTTTTACTGTACCTTTCAGCAGTCCCAGCAGTATCCTGCAGGTTTGGAGGTACTCCCAAGCATGCAGTACTCTGTAACTGAGTGTTTTATGGCATACATCACGTCTAGATTGGTTTCTGTGGGATAAGCTTTTCTAGTAATTACCTGTGCAGGAAAAGGCTGCCTGGTCAAGGCAGCAAAAAACATTTAATGAGAACTTTGACACAAATGGATTACATTCTCCTACACAGCATTAACCAGGGTGTAACGACTCACTTTGTTGCTCGTTTAGATGAACTGTTGGCCAATGGAGAAGCAGAAACCTTTGACTTTGCTTTCATTGATGCGGATAAAGAAAGCTACAATGAGTACTATGAAAAATGTTTGCGCCTCATAAAGAAAGGGGGAATAATAGCTATTGATAATGTAAGTACGGCACTTGCAGTGGTAATGCATGGGGAGTTACTGCTTCTGGCTGTGGGAAAAGGAAAAAAAAAAGTCATAGTGGAACTCTAATAATGTGATTTTTGACCTGCAGTTGGGTTGCCAATTGTGACATGTTTGTTCAATGTTATACAAATAAAAATAAAATCCAAGATAAACTCCTAAAGTAAGCTATATAAAACACTAATATAAGCAAGGAATAAAACCCTATAGAAGTAAAAAGTGATACATTAAATTTATGATAGTACATAAACAGTCTGTGATAACAGAAACTTACAAATTTTTTTGTAATTTGTTACGGAGAATGCTCTGTATTATTCTATGGTTTGTCTTTTAGTACTTTTTATATTATGTACAGTACTTAGCAAGATCAAAAGTAGCACTTGTATTCAGTAACTATTAAGAAGTTATCAATTAATTACTTTTACAAGAAACAAATTATGTTAAACTTCAGGCACCTTCAGGGTTATGGTGGCAGCTGAATAGTTGCTCTTAAAAAACCTATGTTTAAACACATCTTTTTTTATTTGGCTTCAAATCTACAGTAGTAGTATAATTAGCAAATTCTGTGGACTCTCAATTCCTCTTACTTATGAGAGTTCCATGTCAGAGACCATTAGAAGTCTGAAATACAACAAACAATATCAATTTCTTAAAAATATGCAGGACCTTTTCCAAAGCTTTCTTTGTGGTCCAAGGACCATATTGGAACAAATGAGGTGCATCACATTTCTTTTTTCAATAGGTCCTTTGGAATGGAAGGGTGCTAAAACCAAGGAAGGATGATTTGGCAGCCCAGAGCATCCACCACCTCAATGAGAAGCTTCTCAGAGATGCACGTGTCAATATCAGCATGCTCCCCATGGGGGATGGAGTCACATTAGCATTCAAGTTGTAACTCGAGGAAGCACAGCAGATGGGAAATAACAAGCAGCATCAAATCATCAGGAAAAATGCAGGTGGAACAGTATCAAAAATGGTAATTTAACCTATATCTCCACTGGATAGTGTAGCCTGGGAAAGTAGACTTTAGGAGCAGCAGGATCCTGAGGGCAACTAAGTAGAGAAGAGAGACTTATTATGAGAGCTACTATGGTTTCTTATTTTAATTGTAATAAAGCAAATAAACTTATGTGAAATTGTCCTTGTAACAGAGTGGTTGAAAAAATCTCCCTCTATAGAATGTCTAGGTGACTCAATACAACTAATTAATTTTCTGTCCTAGAAGAGTTTCTTGATTAGCAGGATGATCAGTCTTACCATCAAAAGGAAAAGAAATGGAGTTTACTAATGTTTATAGCCATAATAGAAAAATGGATTTTTAATGAAATGATGTCATTCTCTTTAAAAGCTTTCCAAATGACAAACGTATCTGCCATACAGTATTTGTACTCTCTAAAATCTTTGTCCACATGGACTGGATTTTTTTAATCTAGGTAACAGTGTAGGTAGAATTTTTTAAAGTCAGAATGAGGAAGAGCAAATGGGCAAGAAGTAAATCAAAATAATTCTCCCTCTTTCCTTTCTGCCTTCCACTTG